>PISW01005880.1:0-121675 GCA_004023785.1 Mungos mungo | reverse complement strand
ATTTGCCTCTGCGTTTTGGTAGCAAGTTAACAACCGCTATGAATAACACCTAACTTCCGGTGAGGACGTCTGTGTCCCAGATGCTAGGCCAGTCACTTTACGTGTATTATCTGATTTGTTTTTTACCAAAACAAACAAATGAACCCCAGCACTACGATGTAGGTGTTATCATGATCCCTACTTGACACCTTGAAGATGCTGAGGAGAGGTTAAGAAGCTGTTCAAGGTCACACAGCAAGAACAGCAGGATAGTTGGGATAAGAACTCAGGTAAGAGGGGCTCCTGGTTGGCTCAGCTGCTTAAGCATCTGACTCTCGATTTTGGCTTACGTCATGATCGCGTGGATCGTGAACTTGACCCCTGCATCAGGCTCTGCACTGACTGCTTAGGATCCTCTGTCTCCCTCTCTCTGCCCTCCCCCACTCACACACTCTCTTAAGCTCTCTCTCTCTCAAAATAAATAAATAAACTTAAAAAGAGAAACCTCAGGTAAGAGCTTGCAATCCTAACCACTGTGTTTTGTCTCGCAGACATCTGTCATGTTTGTATCGGTCATCCATTTACTCTTTTCTCTGTAACCTTACCGATGTCCTGGGGAAAGCCAGTCCATGTGCTCGTGGGGGTGGCGGCTGTCCACCGGCTCTTGGGTGAGCACGTGACGTAGGTATAAACCAACCAGCCGCCTCTTTCACTGCACCCAGGGATGCTCTGAAGGGAATGCAGGCCAGTCAGAGCCAACAGCATGTGTGGGCGATTCCTCTAGGCTGCTGTGGCCCTGCTGGATTTGATGGAGAAGCACCGAGTCCTGGGAGCTGCCTCTGCAGATCTGGGGCCCCCATGATCTGAGAAGTCATGGGGGCCCTAAGAGGGGAGAGAACCCAGGTCCTGGACACATTTCTGGACCCTGAATAGAAACCAGCCGAAAGTAAGTTTTACCTCTGACTGAGTTAGGGACACGCACCAGGAAATTCCCTCTAAGTGCTCAGCTGGTTGGAACGGAGTTCGCTGCCCCGCAGAGGTCGGAGTCCCAAGTGGTTGGTGGGTCCTCTCCATGGCTCTCCCACATGGCACCGGTGCGACACCACCCGTGAAGTCGGTGCCTCTCCCTGAGACCGGGTGTCCTCCCCCCTAACGCGGAGGGAGAGCGCCCCCCACAGAGCACCGCACTCTGCCCGCCGCGGGCAAGAGCGAGGCCAGCGGGTAAGAGGGAGCAAAGGTCGGTTTTTCTCCAACGAGAGACCCATCTCCTGACTTCCTCAAGTTGACCTTAATTCTTTTTATTATAACATGACTCAGATACACGCAAACATAAATTAGATGTAATCTCCTTATGTTTATAGCTTTTATACATCTATAAAAACCAAAACAAATTTAAAGATTAAATACAAACAAAACCATAAAACCTATAAAAGTCTAATTAAAAGCCTGGATTTAATGTGGCAGATGATGTTGTGCCAGAACTAAATCTCTGCAGTGTGGCTCCCCTCCTCGCCACTCCCCTGCAGGGTCTGGAGAGTTCTATGAATCATACCCCCTGTGTCTACTGTGGATGCCGTCCTCACCTCTGGCCACCCCAGAAGCTTTTCTCAGCTCAACCCGCAGGAATCCTGTCTGTCCAGTGCACCGTGACATTTTCTGGGCTTCTTGGTGTACACAGTCCTCTATGCTTGTGGCCAGACGGACCCCAACACGGTCCCGGACGGACCCCAACACAGTCCCAGCCATAGCTCCAAGGGGAGACGTTGGGGGCTCCTCGGGTCACATAGCTGGCTGACACGGATTTTTAGAAAAATATTGTCAGAATAAAAGAACCACACTTTGTGAATTATCCTTAAGACTTAGAGGCATCCCAAGAATATGACCTTGAACTCTACCTAGAGACACACAGGATAGTGAAGAATATGGAGCTTAAGACCAGTCTCTGAGCACAGCCACTTTAAGCCGTTGGACTCAAGGCAAGTTATTTCTAAGTCTCTGTGTTTCTGTCTGTAAGCGGAGATTTAATAAAAAATATCTGTCTTATTAGTTTGATAAGTCGTATGAAATGAGCTAATGAATCAAAGCTCTATACTGGGCTGACTAGTGTCCCCCTAGAATTCAGGCTCATACCCGATTAGAGAACACTTTATTTCAATGCCTGGTGTCCTTAAAAGAAATGGGAAGTTTGGACACAGAGACACAGAGAGACACACACACACAGTGAGAACACCTGTCATGACAGGCAGAGATTAGAGAGACGCATCTACAATCCAAGCGACGCCAGGACTGCTGGCAATCGCCGGAAGCTGGGAGAAAGGCATGAACAGATTCTATCTCGGAGTTCCCGGAAAGGGTCCAAACCTGCTGATGGTTCATTTTTGAATTTCCAGCCTCCAAAACCTTGAGGTGATGAATCTCTGTTGCTGTAAGCCATTCGGTTGGTGGCACTTCGTTTGGCAACCCAGGAAACCAAGCTCGGCCTGGATGTAAGCAGTATACGGACGCTTGTTATTAGGAGAAGAGAGTTCGGGCATTTGGAGCAGGTGGTCTGTGAGCACTTCCCGTCCCCTGCAGTCCCCGGGGCTGGCCCCCGTGCGGAGTGTGCGTCATCTTTATCATCGTCCAACATGGCGCAGCACTTTACAGTTTACAAAGCTTTTCCCTACAGATTATTTCAGTTAATTCTCACAGTGACCCCAGGAGCTCGATAAAGTTAGCAATTTTTGCACGTTGGCCGAGGAATTGTTTAGAGCTAATTGGATAAATGCAATGTGGTCTCTCAGATGAGATCCTGGAAGAAAAAATGGATGTTCATGGAAAAACTGGCAAAACCCAGTTAAAGCCTGCGGCTTGGTTTATAGTCACGCACCAGTGATAATGTCTTAATTTTGACAGATTTAACATGCTCATGTAAGATGGCTGTCAGTTTATGGAATCTGGGTGAACAGTATCGGAAAATCTCCTGTACTATCTTTGCAACTTTTCTTGAAATCTCAAATTACTCAAAATAAAATCTGATTTTAAAAAGGCTAATTGGAAATACTCTCTAGTTAGATTTGGATGCTTTGCTGAAATGTCACAGAGAAATCCTGGCAGATAAAACATCTGACATAGAGGGACCTATGAGTATCCTCACCTTTGCTGCCATATTTTTTCTTTTAAAAAGCTATCATTAGGGGCACCTGGGTGGCTCAGTCAGTTAAGCATCCGGCTCCCGGCTTCGGCTCAGGTCATGATCTCACAGTTTGTGGGTTCGAGCCCCATGTCGGGCTCTGTGCTGACAGCTAGCTCAGAGCCTGGAGCCTGCTTCGGATTCTGTGTCTCCCTCTCTCTCTGACCCTCCCCTGCTCGTGCTGTCTCTCTCTGTCTCTCAAACATAAATAAAAAACATAAAAATAAATAAAAAAATAAAAAATAAAAAGCTATCATTAGGGCACCTGGGTGGCTCAGTTGGTTAAGCGTCCAACTTCCGGTTTCAGCTGGTTTTCAGTTTTGGGTCACGATCTCATGATTTGTGGGTTCAAGGTCCACGTTGGGCTCTCTGCTAACAGTGAGGAGCCTGCTTGGGACCCTCTCCCTCCCTCTCTCTCTGTCCCTCCCCCACTCAAGTGCTCTCTCTCTCTCTCTTTCCCTCAATAAATAAACTTAAATATACATACATACATATATATATGTATATATATGTATAATGTATGTATATGCTATCATTAAATTTTCCACTATTATTAAAGCTCCATCTAGGACATGTGGAAGACGGGGGGTGGGGGAGAGGGAAAATGAGTGACGGGCATGGAGGAGGGCACTTGTTGGAATGAGCACTGGGTGTTATATGTAAGCCTATTTGACAATAAATTATATTAAATAAATAAATAAATAACTGATATGTGGAAGATACATAAATTTAAAGGAGGAATGGAAAGTCAACCATGGCCTCACTGCCGAACGACCATGAGCGTTTTAGTGCATCTCCTCGCCATCCGTTGTTTGGGCTTCCGATACATGTGACCATCCTCATCCCCTCCCCACGCTCACTGGAGCAGCTGGTGTTGCCAGAAAGCTCACTCTTGTGCTGGGGGAGCGGGGGGTGTGTGTGTGAAATCGCACACGCATGCACGCACGGGTGCACACACGGACGCACACGGGTACACACACATGCACACAGGTGCACACACACGAGAACTTTCCTGTGTCACCCTCACCTTCCCGTGACCAGCGCCCCCAGCCCAGCCATGCCTGCCGCCTGGGTCCGGTGTGCCCTGCTCCAACCTGAGCGCCTTCTCAGAGACACACTTGTTCTGTCTCCTAAAGCACCAGCTTCTCCCTTGTTCCCAACAGCGTGAGTAGGCTCCACCAGCTCCCAGCGTGAGGGAAAGACCCGCCGCGTCCCACAGCCCCTCCAGCTCCACCCTTTATCCTTTAGAAGGGGGCTCGGCTGTAGGGAACACCATTTTGTGTTTTGTGTAGATTCTTTAATTGTTCATCATCAAATGACCAAAACATGTATACAGGGTTATAAATATGGAATCCTTTCTTCTGTGTGTGGGAGGCGTTGGGGGTGGGGAGAGGAAGAAAGGGAGAGGGGATCTTAAGCAAGCTCCACACCTAGCGTGGAGCCCAACGGGGGCTTGATCTCACAATAGTGAGATCATGACCTGAGCTGAAATCAAGAGTTGGACACTCAACTGACTGAGCCACCCAGGCGCCCCTGGAGTCCTTTCTGCCAACACTGTGGAAGGTGCTGTGGGCACAAACAAGGAACAAGACTAGTCTGTAAGAAAACATTATGGAGGAACATGGAAGAACACAGCCATGGCCTAACTTTGGGTAGCATGCGCCTGATGGGTCCTTGGGCATCGGCAGAGACGCGGGCAGGAGCTGGGAAGCCTGGTGAGTTCTCAGGGGGAGACAATTGATCCTACTCTGGTTTTGCTGTAATGCTTTTGTATCACGTGTAATCGTTTACAGATAAATCTCCCCTCCCACCCCCACAGAGAGGATTCAAGAGGTAGGTGTTAGTGTCCTCACTTGCAGACAGAGTTTGGAATGCTTTGCCCAAGATCACACAGATAGACTCCAAACCCAGAAGGTCCAGTTACAAGGCTGGTGCTGGGCCCCTTGCCCTAAACCTCTCCCTTCCCCCACCTCCCCCACGCAGAGTAAAGGGGTGTGGCCAGCAACAGGGAAGCAAACATCCACGAGTCTGCAGGAGAACATTCCAGAAGACGGTGGGTGGGTAAGTATATGGAGACAGCCTCACAACTCCTTCCTCTCCCCTATCATGCGGTGGCTGTTCTGCTGTCCCTTCAGACCTGCTCACGTGTCTTGATCACACCATCAGGATGGAGGCCACGTAGCTCTTTGTCAATAACGCTTGTAAATGTTCTTTTTAAGATACTTACACCAATGTCGCAAGAATGGATTCCCTTTGGTGACTAGATGCCATGATTAGGCAATCTTTTATGCTACATCAAAGCAATCTTTTAATGGCAAATCAGACCCCTATCTTCTCAAAAACAAAGGTAGGTCAACTGGGGCATCTGAAGGCTTATTTCTGGTGGGGGATGGGGGGGTAGTGATTTTGTGCCAAAATTACTAAAATCATAATGAGATCAAGATTGAGGCTAGATGAGCACTGAGGTGGGCACTTGTTGGGATGAGCACTGGGTGTTGTATGGAAACCAATTTGACAATAAATTATATTTTTTAAAAAGGGTGAGGCTAACACAAAGTTTTTGGCCTGGTACGTAGGGTTTTGGCAATACAAAAAAATTTGTTTTGTCTTTTTTCCACTCATTCAGTCCAAAATGACAGCCTTGAAAACTCCTCTGTGATGTTCACCGTGCTCTAAGACATGACGGCGGCCATAATTCAAATTTATGTCTGGGTTTGTGTGTGTGCGAGTGTGTGCTCTTCTTTCTCTTCTTTAAACTAGCAATGAAGTTGTAAGCGCAGCATCTTTCATTACCTATTCATTAAAGATATGACATGAAAACAGAGTTTCCATGGAAATGGCTTTGTGGATTCTGAGAACATAATAAGAATTTCATTGTTTACACTACAGCACAGATAACTGACGGATGTTATTGTAGCTGGCAAAGTCTTATTTAGCCCCATGAATGCACGTAGGGACGCAAGGGCGGTGCGCCTGGTCCCCGAAGCTCTTGTGCGCCTGTGGCCGTGCACCTTACGGCGGAGAGGCCGTGCTAAGCTGCGCCTTTTCAACACCATGAAGCTTAAATATTGAAACATTCCAAATAAAAAAAGCCAAAATAGTTCCCTTCCACATTAACATGAATCCATTTAATGTCAAGAAAGATTTTCCTCTGCCAACATCTGGGCTCTGACACAAGAGCCTGGGTTCAAGTCTTGCCTCTTATGTCTATTAGGTGGAAGACCTCAGCCAAATGACCTCCATCTCCCTCAGCCTTGGTTTCCTTATCTGTGAAAGGGGCGTAATTTGCATATGCAATACATTACACTTATTATAACTATAAGACGTATATATGATCATGATTATATATAACATAATGATTACATACACTTAGCACGGGACTGCTTTAAGGATTAGAGGAGAAATCCCAGGAGCACCCAGCAGATGCTTGGCTCCTGTAAAATTCTCCCTGCCTGTGACGTGGGGATGGTGTCCTCATTTATCACTAACAGGTTGATAAAACTGATGGGGGCTCATTTCCAGACTCAGCTCAAATGCTCCCTCTTTTTTGACACCCCCCCTGAAAGTGCAGCCTCCCCCCGCCCACCGCCCCCACCCCACCTCCCCGCTCCAAGCAGCAACAGGAAGCACCCCTTCGAGCTCCCATCTGCCTTTAATGATTTATGGCTTAATCCCTCTTTCCTGGAGGCCAGGCCCTCCTGGAGGTCAGCGGCCACCCCTGCCTTTCCTATCGTGGCCCAGGGCCTGGCACAAAGTAGAAACACCTCCCAAAAAGGGAAGGGTTTAATTTATGAAAAATCAAGTTCATTAAAACCCTGTGAACTCAACTCAGGAAATGAGGATTTTTCTTGTCTGGTTTGGTTTCGGAGATGGCTAGAGCACAGGGAGGCCAAGATCTTTTTTTTTTTATGCTTTTTAAAATTTATTTTTGAGAGACAGAGAGAGAGTGTGGGCAGGGGAGGGTCAGAGAGAGAGGGAGACACAGAATCCGAAGCAGGCTCCAGGCTCTGAGCTAGCTGTCAGCATGGGGCTCGATCCCACAAACCGGGAGATCATGACCTGGGTCAAAACTGGACACTTAACTGACTGAGCCCTCCAGGCGCCCCCAAGGTCTTTTTAAAAAATAAATGTAAAAGGATGGAGGCGCCTGTGGGCTCAGCTGGTTGGGTGTCTGAGTCTTGATTTCAGCTTAGGTCATGATCTCACGGTTTTGGGGGTTTGAGCCCCACATGGGGCTTTGCTCTGATAGCACAGAGCCTGCTGGGGACTCTCTCTCTCCCTCCCTCAATGCCCCTTCCCCACTCACACTGTCTCTGTCTTTCTCAAAATAAATAAACTTTAAAATAAAATTTAGAATTTTAATTTAATTTTATTTTAAAAATATAAAAGGATGTAGGGTACGCATGGCCCAAGGCTGAAAGCGAGTCCGTGATGACTGAGACCCATGCAGTCTTAGGAGCACCCCGGCCACCTGTCCCGCGGGGCCGGGACGGGGGAGAGCCCCAGGAGGCACCCAGCTACCGCCTTTCACGCGCATTCACTGGTGGGCCGTCCCCTGGCGGTTAAGTTCTGCGCTCCAGGCTTGCCCATCTTTACCCCAGACCCGGCCCCGCGCCCGTATGGCCCGTGCACTTGGACCCCGAGTGTGTTCGCTCTGGGCTATCATACAAAGCTCTGTCACACCCTGTCCCCCAAAGTCCTTTCCCTCCACGTCCGAGGCCAAACTCAGAGTGGGGACAGGAATGGTCCCTAACACAGCAGACGGGAATGTAACCGGGTGACTCCGGCTGCTACGCTTTGCAAAGCGATACCATTTGGCCCTTATTTACAAAACAGATATTAATCCAGTTCTGCATGGCTGTAGCACAATTTACTCAAAACATGCCAGGAAGCCTTCCAGCCTATTAAAGTAAGCGTTCCACCCTCTTCTGCGCTGCGAATCCTGATTGCTGGCATCCAGATGAGAGGAAGAGATTCAACCATGAAGATATGTTTGACATAGACCATGACTATATAATAAGAATTTTAATTGCCAGAAGGATTCCTTGAATAATTAAGCAAGTTCGGGGTCAGGGGGTCCCGGGAAAGAGACAGAGAGGAAACCAGAGACACAGGACATCTCCCTCTGCTGTGTTATGCAGAGGGCCTGCTCACCACCTTGCCAAGGTGCCCAAGGAAGGCGAAAATACCTTGAGTCCTCGTCATGCAGAAATGTAGGTTGTAACAGGAAAACTGACTCTAAAATTTACATGGACGTGCACTCGGTGGCTCAGTCAGTTAAGCATCTGGCTCTCGGTTTCCGTTCAGGTCATGATCCTGTGGTTTGTGAGTTCGAGCCCACATTGGGCTCTGCGCTAACAACGCTTGGGATTCTTTCTGTACCTCTCTTTCTGCCCCTCCCCTGCTCTTGCTCTCTCTCTCTCTCAAAATAAATAAATAAACTTTAAAAAATAAAATTTAAATGGAAATGCAAAGGACCAAGAATATTCAAAATAACTTGGAAAAGGAGAACAAGCTAGAACATATTTTTTTTTAATTTTTTGTGTGTTTTTTATTTATTTTTGAGTGACAGAGAGAGAGAGCAGCAGCAGGGGAGGGTTGGAGAGAGAGGGAGATACAGAATCCGAAGACAGGCTCCAGGATCTGAGCTAGCTGTCAGCACAAAGCCTGAGGCAGGGCTCAAACTCCCGAACTGTGAGATCATGACCTGAGCCGAAGTCAGACGCTCAACCGACTGAGCCACCCAGGCGCCCCAAGCCGGAATATATAGGATTGTAAGACTTATTAAAAAGCTATAGCATCAAGAGAGTGTGATATTGGCACAGAGATCAGAAGAAAGAACAGAGTCCATAAATCAACCCTTGCATGTATATCAAATATATTTATCAAAGCATAGATCATTTGCTTTTCAATAAAAGGGATAAGGTAATTTAATGAGAAAAGCATATGGTCATCCTGAGGGATGAGCGAGAGGCTGGCAGGGGCCCTGTGGGAGCACCCCTCGCACCCTCTCGGGAATGGGATCCGAGCATCTCAGGTTGACTGACGGCCACTGGGACGTGCGTCCAGGTCTCCCCCGCGAAGGGGGGCCTCTCTGCTGCGGGAATGCTGTTGGCAAGAGTACCTCTGTCTGTAACCTAAAGACGGGCTCCCAGCTCTGGGCTCCCTAAAGCTCCGCTCTGAACGCTGTGTTGACAGGGACCCCACCCTTTCCCTGGGTGACCAGGAGCTGTGTCCCTGGCACAGCTGACAACTATGTTGTCCCTGTGACACTCTCAGGAAGCCGGTCACCTGACGAATAGTCCACAGTTCCTGCTCCTGGGCCTCCAAACTCCATCCCAAACTCCTCACCGGGTGACCCTGCCGTGTCTGGGCGCTGTGACCCTCCGCACCCCACCCCCGTGCTCCCCCACAATAGTCCCAGCATCAAACGACAACTACAAGCAGGACTGAGACGTGACATTTTTGATAGAACAATTCAATAACAGTCACAATAAATAGTAAGTATTATTTTACACCTCAAGGAGATTTCTCCTTTCCATGATCTCATTTAATTTACAATAATGAAGGGATCTGCACAAGGCTACATGACATGGGACCGCAGAGCCAGGGTCAAAGCCAAGACCGCATCCTAGGTCACGTGCGAATGCTTTCCAAACTTTGTGAACTTTGTTCATCGTTTGTCCTCTTATTTAATTCATAGTTTTCTTTAAATTGATTACGTTTCATGAAACAACACATCGATTTTAAATTTCATGTCATTTCTGAAAATGGAAAGTAAGTATCCCTTACACAAATGGGAAAAAATAACTATAAAGACAAATACAGTAAACACAAAACAATATTACGAACAGTTGGCTTAAAGCTACTGTCCACAGAAGGCTCTGAGCCTGGGCCTGGCCTCAGAAAGGTGTTAGGACAAACACCTAATGGGACTTGGTTCCAGCTGCACCCAGAATGGTTCAAAGGGGACTGGAAACTGAGTAACTTTGTCACTAGGTGAGTCCATCGGCAACTGCTGCCTAGCCCGTGCCACCAAAACCGTGTGGGTGCCTTTGTACGTGAGGCTCAGCCGCCTCTCCAGCCGTTGCAGGACCCGAGAGCCAGTGTGGACACCATCCTGTTCTATCACCATCTTGCCAGCTCTGGGACAGCACGGCCGCCAGAAGAGCCCCAGGTTTGTCTGTCTCTGACGCGGGGCTGAGCCCTGACTCTACAACCGTCTTGCTCCAGTGGCCTCCCCCGGGGTGGGTCATGGCTCTCCAGAGAAACAGAACCAATCAAAGACAGACAATGGGCGGGTAGGTAGGTAGGTAGGAGGTAGGTAAAGAAGCCGACATTTATAAGGAGTTGGCTTACGTGGTTATGGGGGTGGAGGAGCCCCATCCATCCATCTGCAGGCCAGAGCCCCTGGAAAGCCGGAGGCGGAATTCAATCGGAGTCTGAGGCCTGAGAACCAGAGGAGCCATGGCGTCCATCCTGGAGCAAGGGCAGGAGAAGATGGGGTCCCAGTTCGATCAGGGAGGCAGAAAGCAAAAGGGGCAAATTCCCTTTCCTCTTCCTGTTTGCTCTGTTCAGGCCCGTGGTGGACGGGAGGGAGGCCTCCCCCACGGAGCCCACGGATGATCACTCCGATGCTTATTCCACCCTCACAGACACCCAGAAATCGTGTTCAACCCGGGCACCCTGCGGCCCACTCCAGCTGACACGAAAGATGACTCATCCCTCCCTCCGAGCCTCAGCTGGCATCTAGAGGCAAAGCGTGGTCAGAGGGAGCACCGTGCCCAGCACCCCCGAAGCTGGCTGGCACAGCCGGCCGGTGGCGATGCTCACCCCATCTGGGGAGTGCCCGAGGCCACACACGGGCAGTGAGCGCGACCCTGTCCTGGAACCCACCTAACCCCTTACATCTGTTTTCCCTATAGAAGTCCCACCTCGATGCCCGAAATGCCCTGCCTCGCGTGGGGTCTGACCAAGGCAGCCTATAAAAGGCAAAGTGCGGGTTCCCTCGGAGTCTGCCCACCTCGCCCTGATCGTTCTGGTTTCTGCCTGACTGGCACGCTGCATGCCCAGCTGGGCCGCCCTGGCCAGGTCGCCTCCAGCTGTTGGCACAGCGCAGCGGGAAGCCCGCGGGGACCTGTGCTTCCCCTCTGGGCAGCCGATGAGGCCAGCCATGCTTTCTGTCTCAGAGGGGATTTGACTTGCCACAGGGCCTTCCAGAAAAAAGTGCGACTAGCCGTGCTCCTCCTTCGTGAATGACCTTCACCGCTGAAGCCCAGTGCAGCGGCGGGGGAAAACGTTCCCGTGCATTTTCAAGGTCAGGAAGGAGAGCGAGGAGCATAAACGTGGAGTGGCCATCGCCACAGCCAAACAGACGTTGGCATCAGACACACGAAAGCAGAGATTAGCTACACACAGCTGGTTGCCAGCCTCATGCATCTCCTCTTGTGAGTTTTTGGAAGGTTTTTTCCCCTCTGGAGCATTCTCTGGAGCTGGCGGGCATCCTCACGTTGGGTGGGGCCACGGGCAAAATGTGGTTTCTTAAAAGAAAAATCTGTTCTTCAGTTAGATCGGATCTGTCCCTCAGTGTAAGGGCCCCGATCATCCAGAGGCAGGAGTTTATATTCTTGGACCCCGCACAACATCCCAGGGAGGCCACTTGCTCCCCCAAAGTTGAGAGTCCGGAACCGCCTTCCCCCAGGGGCCAGCATCTCCTCTCCTTGCACAGGCCGCTGCCTCCCCTTTGTCACCCCCGGTTCCTCTGGGACCAGCAGTAAAGGGCTCGCGCCTGGAGCCTCCGGTCTCCAGGCCTTAGATCACTAACTGGGGAGGCCAGGGCGTGGCTCCTGCCATTCTATTTTCATGAGACCATGATTCAGTTCGGGGTCCAGAGGTGGGGGTCGGCCGGGGCACTGCTGGGGTAACAGGGAGCCTGGCCAACTGGGCCCTGAACCCAGCCCCCCCGACCCCGTGACCCCTGGGCAAGTCATTTATCTTCTCAGAGGCTTGGTTTCCCCATCTGCAAAATGAGAATAAGTAAAGTTGTCTCTTACTGGTCCGGTGAGACTCCTGCATCACTACGGTGAGCTCCAAAGTGCAGGGCACAGTGAGAGGAGCTGGCAGGAGCCCTTCTGATGAGGACCGTGGACCTGCCACAGGGGCCACTGGTAGGGAGAGAACCCACAGTCCCTGGGTCTCCTGCTCGGCTACCGCGTGATGCTGGCCGCGCTGGTTCTAAATGTGCTCGGTGTCATGCGGAGTCCTCACACACCCACAGCCCTCAGTTAACACAAGTCACCTGCACTCAGCTTCCAAGTGAAACACCCTGACGTCCATTGCTTGATTGAAGACAGTCAAAGTTGGGCACCTGGGAGGCTCAGTCCGTTAAGCATCCAACTTCAGCTTAGATCATGACGCCACAGTTTGTGGGTTTGAGCCCCATGTCGGGCCCTGTGCTGACAGCTCTGGGCCTGGAGCTGCTTCCAATTCTGTGTCTCCTGGCTCTCTGCCCCTCCCCCTCTCACGCTCTGTTTCTCAAAAATAAATAAACATTAAAAAAATTTAATAATAAAAAAAGAAAAGAATCAAAGTAAAAACAAATGTCCCAATTACTCCCTATGCATATGTCCGTTGTCTTGAGGAGGAACGTTCTAGCCGGCACCTGATTTTCCAAGGAAAGAGCCACTTTCCTACGCTTTCCAAGGGGAAATCCCCTCTCCCGAGGTTGAAAGGTCATCCCAGGATGAGCTGCTGTCATTAAAGGGGATGTGGTGGCACAGAGGAAGGCACGTCACCGTCACCGTCACCGAGGGGGACCTGCTGCAGCAGACGAAGGCTTTCCTACCAGTAAGAGTCGTGCGAGCTGCCTCATGGGAGAGACGTGTTCGTTTCACGGAAGGTTCTCTGAACCCAACTGTTTGTCGAGGTGCTCTTTACAAAATTCCTGCCTCGGGGGGAACACTGAGCTACACACTCAGGGACCCCTCCCTCCCTGCTAGATTTGAAGACTCTGAAACGGACGGACATAGAAACATTTGTTGGAAGTTGGTCTACACTGTGATATCCAACGTTCATAATGAGCAGTAAAACAGATACAACCTTCCTTCAGAAAGATTGTCTATCTTTTCACTTCTTAACTTTTTTTCCCTACAGTCCACATTTCCAGAAGTTTCCCCTCCCCCAGTACCCACTTCCCTGATCAATATTTCTCTGCATAGTCACAAACACAAATGGTGGCAAAGAGCATCATCTCCCTACACGAACTAAGTCGTGGACATTGCGCGGTCTCATGGCCTTCCTATTCTAGAGTGTAGAGAACAGGCTCAAACCGCAGAGGCGCACCGAGGGTAAAGGAACCGAAGGTCACATCGACTTGGTGCTGACCGGTAGCATTTTCACCTGTCACTTAGTCTCCTACAGGCCATTGAGAACCATCTGAAATCTGACTTCATGAATAATTTCATTCCTGTTTTCCCCAAGAACCATAACGGTAGTTACTTGGTGCCACGTGTCATCATTTTCATGGAAGGAGAGCTTTAAAAATTTATGCCGCACATTCCATACTTGTTATCGACACGCTTAAATGTTTGGGAGTTGGGTGTTACTTAAGCCTAAGGGTGAAATTACTCCAAGCCCGTGTTTCCAGGTCTGACTTGTGGTTTGTAGTTATATCTAATAGCAAGAGGTGAAATGCACACAGGAGATAAAACAAAAAGAGTGTTGGGGCGCCTGGGTCTCTCAGTCACTTAAGGGTCCGACTTCAGCTCAAATCATAATCTCACAGTTCATGAGTTCGAGCCCAGCATTGGGCTCTGTGCTGACAGCTCAGAGCCTGGAGCCTGCTTCAGACTCTGTGTCTCCTTCTCTCTCTGCCCCTTCCTACTCTTGCTCAGTCTTTCTCTCTCTCAAAAATAAATAAACATTAAAAAAAATTTTTTAAGAGCATGGTTTGCTCCTAAACACATACTTACATCCATCTTCTACCTGAATTTCTTGGCTTAACCCATGAAAATAATTAGGGTTGTAGCCGAAATCAATGCTGGGGTTTTCTCCTGGAACTGTTTATTTATTTAAATTTTTTTAAAATGTTCATTTTTGAGAGAGCGTGAGCGCGTGCACACAAGCATAAGCAGGGTAGGGGCAGAGAGAGAGGGAGACACAGAATCGGAAGCAGACTCCAGGCTCTGAACTGTCAGCACAGAGCCCAGTGCGAGGCCCGAACCAACAAACCGTGAGATCATAACCTGGGTGAAAGTCGGATGCTTAACTGGCTGAGCCACCCAGGCGCCCCCTCTTCATACAGTTTAAATACTGGTCCTTTGTCTTTCACTTTTGCTGGACGACCTTTTGGCAACCTAACCAGGGAGTAAACAGTCCTCAGGCCAGCTTCTGATGAAAGTCTTTTTTCCAGAAGGGGGCCCCTGCTGGCCCCCTCCAGCATCCAGGAGAATGGCCTTGCTCCTCGGCATCTGACAAACGGCCAAAATGATAGATCTCTTGGCTTAAGGACATCTTACATATTTATGGAATGACATCTTTCTCCATCAAGATTCATGATCTAGATTCTCAGCTACCAAGAGGGACCTTGGCCATTGTCCTAGCATGGATGTGGCCCTTCCATTGTCCAGATTCAAAGAGCAGAGTGGACAAAAGTCAGAGGCGATGCAAATATGTAGATAGAAGACAACCACCCTCACAACTAAATCTTTCAGACTTCAAAGACAGCACAGCAGAGAACCAGTTCATCTAGAAAACCTTAACATGACTCAGGGAAAGCTTTGTAAACAGCGCTTCAACTTATGACCCTATAGTTTCTTGAAGCCTGAATTTAAAATTAGTATTCCTTTTTTTTTTTAATTTTTGAGAGAGTGAGAGCATGGGAACGGGGAGGGCCAGAGGGAGAGAGAATCGGAAGCAGGCTCCATGCCCGTGAGATCCTGACCTGAGCCAAAATCAAGAATCAGACACTTGACCCACTGAGCCCCCGAGGCACCCCTAAAAATAGCAGTCTTCTAATTGTTTAGCAAACTCCTTCAAAAAGGTCAGTCCGCAACTGTGTCACATGTTACAACTGTGAATTTTTAAAACATTATTCCACATTAGTTGGAGAGCTAAAAAACCTAAACTTTGAGGTTAAATTAAAATGAATCCTGTGATAAACCTTAATTGTGCAATTAGGTGCCTTACAGGATAGCGCATGTTGAATATATAACAAACTACTTCTCTTGCATGAAAGTTGGCTGTTAGTGTGATCTCAGAATTTGTGTCAGGAGACGACTATTTTTAATGCAAATTACAACTTACACACAACTGTTGAGTCATGGAGCCTTGGAGACTTACTGGGCCTTAGAACTGTTATTAGTAATTCACGGAAATTGATTACTTGAAGAACAGTCAGATCTTTACTATTTTGCAGCAGAGATGGTAAACACAACTGTTAGTTGTCAGGGTGATTTTTTTTTTCTTTAAAAAAACACTCATTAAAACTGCTGGAAATCATGCTGGTTAAAACAGGAGTTTGCAATCTTCCGAGTACTTTATGCGTCTTGGAGGAGGATTCATTATAACGACAGAGCCCTGGGTTGACTCCATTTGTGTGAAACAATGGACTCTTTGGAAATGTGAGATGTGTAACAAAATAAATGTACACTGCCCTCACAGAGATAAAAATATTGATCTTAGGAGCATCACAGCCTAAAGACTATAGTTTATTGGAAAATAATGAAATCTCTTCTTTCTGTTCCAGCATCTTAACGCCCCTGATTATCACCACGGTACTTAATTATCTGGTGAGCACATCTTCAGTAATGGGCAGAGTTCTAAAGAGAAACAATCAAAAATTTCTGGTTTGATTTTTTGCTTGTTGCGTTTTCCCCTGAGAGGTTGAAATTAAGTGCCTTCCTCTCTCCTGTAATATACTCTTGAATCAGGACTGGCAAGAAAACATGATGCCAGAGGTTAAGAAATGCCTTAGTAAATGCAAGCCACCTGGATAATTAAGTTTACAATGTTCTCCCTTCCAAATTAACCAGACACCGTCTTGGTTACTTCAAGTCCCACTTGCCTGCTAATTTCCTGGACCCATCATGGTGTAATGAATTCTTTATTCTGAATGGACTCTTCTTAGCCCCATTCCACTAGATTTTTAAAAAAGCCACAAGAAAAGTAAGAACTATTTGCTCGTTACAAAAGTTTCACTTTAAATATAAAGGCTATAAAGGCATTGGTAGGTTAAAAGTAAAAGGACAGAGACGATATACCATAATCTTCACTATTAGTCCAAATTATAGGAAAATTGCTGTGGCTCTATTGATGTCAGACCCAGGGTTAAGGGTAAGGAGAACCACAGAGATAAAGTGGGGGGTAGTAATAAAAGGGTTCACTAATCAGAAAGACACAGCAATTCTAAATGTGTTTGCACCCAATTGCAGAGCAGGGGAAACCCTTAAAAAATAAAGAGCTAGACGCAGAAGCTGGAAAAACAGCATAGTTAATGATTTAAACATTCCAATCTCAGGAATTGATGGACCAGTAGACAAAAGCCCAACAAACAGAGAATAGACAAGAGATTTCTGGAATATTCATGGAAGTCCCGCAAACCGAAAGTCAAGGACAGCTCCAACAGAAAAATGGGGTGGGGGTGGGGAGGAGATGAATAGGGGTGACTTATGGAAGAGGAATCCCAAAAAGCTAGCAAGCAAATTAAAAGACACTCAAATGTGTTAGTAACCGGAGAGGGAAAGGAAAACCAGTGAAGATATCACGTGACATATGTAAGCCTGGCAAAAATTAGGATGGGGTCTGACCCCAAGCATTGGGAGGGACGTGGGGGTGTGCGATTTTCATGAACTGCTGGTAAAAACGTAAAAAGTTACAGCCGTTCTGAGAACGATCTTTGGCTCTTGGGAGTCAAAGTCAGTATTACGGACCCCATGATTCAGCCATCTCACCCCAAACATACATCCCCAAGAAGTTCCCCAGCAGATCCAAAGAGGGACACACGCCCGTTTGTTCCCCAAAAGAGCATATACAAGCACGGAGACTGGTAGCAAAGGGGCGAGTGGGAGGGGCGGATGGTTTACTGGACAGGCCGTGGAATGCTGACGGAGCAATGGCCTCCAGCAATGCGGATGGGTCTTCATCTAGTGCTCAGCGAAGAAAGTAAGAAACGGAGTGAGATGCATACCCGAATGCCATTTACGTAACATACAAATGCATGCGTACAAACAACAGTGCACATTTTCGAAAAACCCTTACAAACAAAAACGAACACATTGAATTAGAATCGTTCCCTATGGCAGGGAGGGGAATAATGATGGGAATTCGGGGTAAAACAAAATAAAGGTAAAAAAAAAAAAAAACAGGAGCAAGGAAGAAAAAAAAAGGAAATGTTTTCATGTTTGTGAAAACATTCTACACACACACACACACACACACACACATAACATTGAGACACAACATGCAATCATAGGGGATAATTATGGCACATCCACTAAATGGATTATTAAGATTGTGTAGGAACTTTGTCAATGCGTATGATATTACGCTAAGTTAAAAAAAGATACACATTTTATCACAATGTGAATATGACCTTTTTTTTTAATAAAGGAAGTTTACATCCATACACACATAGGAAAAAAGATCAAAAGGGAAAGAATTAAAATGCTAAAAATAACAGTATTAGGATCGTGTGATTATGGATCGTTTTCCTTTTTCTTTTTATTTGGTTACGGTTACATTTATATCTATTTATTTTCATGGGCTCTGATTCATCATTTCTTTGTAATCTATATTCTCTCTATCTCAGACACCATGCTGATCCCTTGTAAATAAATACAGAAAAAGAACACATTTTTACCTGTTCTTAAAGGTACCTCAATAATTCTCAGATCTCCAAACTGACCAGAAAGTTGGTCAGTTGGAACCCCACAATGGAGAGTTGATCACGGCGCACTTGTGTCTCAGTGACCCCAGTAGCAAAGGGGTTTGCCTGCTTGTTTGGGCGAACACCACTGGACTACTTTGGGATCTAGAATTTGCTCATGGGGACCTACAGGTCAAATTCTGTTAAAGAAATCGGAAACTGCCCATGATTATTCGTGGTCACTCATAAAGGACTTTTACTGTGTTCTCAAGTCCAGGCCGGTATAGGGAGGGAGTGCTGGCTAGTTTTGATATTTTTCCTCCTTTTTTTCTTCTTTGAATGTTTATGGTGATTTGCTTCCTATTTTCATATGGATGTTGTTAGCGTAGAGGCTTGGTTTGAGAAATGGTGCCGTGGCCTCTTTGTTTCCATTCCTCACCGTCGGTAATTCTAACAGCAAGGGAAGAACAAAGTCAATGGGAAAAGATGAGTCTAGTGTTAAAGGGTCAGCGATCAGGGGTGACTACAAAAGGGCCAAATGTCCCAATTTTGTTAGACCCACAGCCAGGACCATTTTGTCACTTTCTAGCCTGAGTTCCAGTGGTTTTTTGCCACCGGATGTGGCAAGATGTATAAAGTATGGATTATGAATGACGACAAGACCGTGGAATTTAATTTGCCAAGGGACCCTGCCACAGAAGCTCACAGAGCCGCAGCCGGCAACTTTACCCCAGGAAAGAAATCCCCAGAGAGAGAGCATAAATCTCAAATATTGTCCACAGATGTGCAGTAATCAGAAACCACCCATATAATCTAGGACTGTTCTGTTTTTTCCTCTCCCGTCCTAATTTTTTCTGATGTCTCTTTCCCCTCTCCTCTCCCCTGGTCCTATCTCTTAAGACACATAATCAAAGGACGTCTCCGGGTCTTATCAGACATCTGTGGTTTTCCTTTCTCTCCATAACTGTCAGAATAAAGAAAGTGGATAGTAGTTATCTGCAAAGTATCCTGTATTTCACCTTTATTATCTGTATGCTACACTATCCCAGATCTAACCCCTTGACAGTAATAAAGAGAAAATCTTTTTATGAAATTGATCTACCATGGCTGCCTGTTCTTCATCAGAGGATGTGATCCTTCCATTTATTACAGAAAAATCATCCCAATGCCAAAGCGTGTGATGTAATATGCTGTGAGCCATCCATCAGGACGCTTGGCAGTGGGCACATGGCCGAGCTCCGGGCGTCTTGCACGGATAGCGGCCAGGTCAGCGTAGGTCCTGGCCACCCCGAGAAGCACAGCAGCGTGTCACATTCGGACAGACCACTCCAGGAGGAGACGCGGGATACGGCTGCCTTCACTCACTTTTATGTGCTTGGTGTAATGCGTTTGCTTTGGAACTTGACAAAATCTGGAGCTTATCTGGAAGAACTAACTTGTGAGAATAACGAGAAAAACTCTGAAGTAGAAGAATCATTATGGAGTGTTTCCCTGCCATTACCGGAACCCGTAATGCTGGTTTCGGGAACGGCACGTCCTGGCAGAGAAACAATCAAAACAGGTGAAATAGAATGGAATGTACGTAAGCGAACCCGAGGTTAGAGAAGAAGACGGTATTTAAGGGTGATGCCTGCCGTCAATGAGCAAAAGATGGATTATTTAATAAGTGGATATGGAAAAGGCTTACCAGCCATTTGTATCCCCACCTTGGTCCTTACACCAAGATAAGTTACAGCTGGATCAAAGGGTTCAATGTAAAATTGTAACTATAGCTCTCAAGCTGGTAGCATAAAACAGTGGGGAAGACCGCCGGACTAGATTAGGTTATTCACCAAAATACACGTGGTGTTAAGGATGTAAAAATTCAGCTTGCTAACACTTAAAAAGAAACGAAAATTAAAACCGCAGTAAAATATTTTTCAGTATCAAGTTGGCAGGGATTTAAAAGAGTGAAAATACATGGTGTAGGCAAAGGGGAACAGGTGTTTTCAGAGTCAGCTGATGGGAGAATAAATTGCTAAAGCCTGTTGTGTGGAAATTTGGTGCTAACTCTCAAACTGTGATCATCATAATAATGACCAGCACCTTTGTCTCTTATCGACTTTAATGGGTGTTGTTTCCAATGTTTTATTATCGTTTTGTGTAACATAATTCACACACATACCATACACACACATATAATTTTATCTAGGAAGTATTGTTTCGTTTTGTTTTATCATGGGCTTTTTAAAAATAAAGAGTAGGGGCGTGTGGGTGGCTCAGTTTGTTAAGCATCCGACTTCGGCTCAGGTCATGATCTCACAGTCCATGGGTTCGAGCCCCGCGTCGGGCTCTGTGCTGACCGCTCAGAGCCTGGAGCCTGTTTCAGATTCTGTCTCCCTCCTTCTACCCCTTCCCCATTCACTCTCTGTCTCTCTCTCTCTCTCTCTGCCTCTCTCTCTCTGTCTCTTTCTCAAAATAAAATAAAGACATAAAAAATTTTTTTAATAAAAAATAAAACTAAAGAGTAGTCACTGAAGCTGGTTAATTAAATCTCTGGTATCTGTTGATAATATACAGTGGGATATGTTAATAGATTTCTTACCATTAAAGTAACTTTACTCGGGGCACCTGGGTGGCTCAGTCAGTTAAGCATCCGACTTCAGCTCAGGTCATGATCTCACTAGTCCATGAGTTCGAGCCCCGTGTCAGGTTCTGTGCTGACAGCTCACAGCCTGGAGCCTGCGTCGGATTCTGTGTCTCTTTCTCTCTCTCTGCTTCCCCCCCGCTCACTCTCTATCTCTCTCTCTCAAAATAAAATAAAGACATAAAAATGTTTAAAAAATAAATAAAGTAGCTTAACTCTTCTACTAAACCTCCTTTAATATACCTTTAATATCCCATGGGGTCTATATTTCAATAGAGGATCCTAATTTTCACCCAGGTTTTGAGTGAGATTGTCCTGCCATTTGTCTGTCAGTACGTTGGTCGGTCTGTTGCATGCTCTGTTTTACAAAGTCTGGCATTCAAACAAGATTTTAGCGGCTTTTCTTATTCCTCTGTGCTCTCAAAGAGCTAACTAGGCACAGAAATGCTCTGTTCCTTGAAGGTTTGAAAGAACTGGTCATGAAACCCTCTGGGTAAAAACCTTTACCCTCTGACTTCTTAACTTCCCCGGCCCTTTCCTTGCTTATTAGCCCATTTAGATTTTCTAGTTGCCTCTCGGTTGATTAGAATCTTGAGTATTTTCCTTGAAAATCATCTACCTCATCCTTCTGTTTAAATTGATTAGTATAGAAATAATCAAATTACCATCTCAGGGTCCTTCAAATATTTTTAAACGTTTTTTATGTTTATTTAGTATTGAAACAGAGAGAAACAGTGTGCGTGGGGGAGGGGCAGAGAGAGAGGGAGACACAGAATCGGAATCAGGCTCCAGGCTCTGAGCTGTCAACACAGAGCCCCACACATGGCTCGAACCCACAAACGGAGAGATCATGTGACCTGAGCTGAAGTCGGACACTTAATCGACTGAGCCCCCCGGGGGAGACCCCAGAGTCCTTCAAATTTCATCAACATCTATGCTTAATCTCCCTGAGTGAATCCTAGTTTTGTATACTTGGGCTTTCTCTCCCAGATCTTGAATCAGCTAGTTAGTGAACTAAGGCAATGCGTTAATTAGCCCCTGACCTCCCAAAGAACTCTCTCCTGTGTGTTTTAGTTATACCATTTTCTAATTAATTAACGTGTAATTTTATGTCTGTTTTTCACTCCTATTTTTTTTTTAATTTGTGAACTCTCTTTTAAAATAGAGTTTCATTTTTAGAGCAGTTTTAGGTTCACAGCAAAATGGAGCAGAAAATAGATTCTTTTTTATTATCCGAATTGGATACTTGAATTATGTATTTTTCCTTTTTATTTAATAGAGTGCTTAATAGAAAATGACCATACAGTTGACTTTCAGCTATATCTCAAAGGTATTAAAATTGTATTTTATTGTCATTATTTCCTAGATATTCTATATAAAGTTATAGAATACAGGTTTATACATATAGTTATATATACACATTTTATTTCCTTTTTGATTTAAAAATGGGGTATAAGGGAGAGTTTTTGTTTGGGTTGCAGGCTTTTGGGGCTTCTTTTTCACCTTTGTTGTTAGCTCCCAGAATATTGGGCAGGGACCGTAGTACTTTTTCTTCTTTAGGGAACACATCAAGCTTTTGTCAGGGTTTAACTGTGAAATGTGCAAATGTACCACCATTGGCACATGAAAAGGTGCACTGTGTAAAGTTAACATATTTGCTAGATCTGCCTTGTTAATTATATTATTCAGATTTCTGCATCTTCACTGTTGTTTCCATTTTGGTCCCTAAAGCAGAGGTTCTTTTGTTTTAAGCTTATAAGCTTTGTGAAATTTTTTTTTTTGAGAGAGAGAGAGAGTGACAGAGACAGAGAGAGCATGAGGGGCAGAGGGGCAGAGGGAGAGGGAGAGAGAATCCTAAGCAGCCTCCACACCCAGCACAGAGCTCAATCTTAGGAGATCATGACCTGAGCTGATATCAAGATTTGGATGCTCAACTGACCAAGCCACCCAGTGATCCCCCAGGAGAAGTATTAAAGTCTCCCATTAAAATCTTATTTATATTTTTTCCTCCTGCATTTCTTGAGTTTCTCCCAACCATAGATTTTATTTTGTTAAGAAAGATTATAACAATTGTATCTTAATTGTATACCACACCCTTTGTGTTAGTAAAAACTCTTTATGTTACAAATGATAGAAAACCCAACTCAAACTTGCCTGAGCCATAAATGGAATGTACTGGTTCTTGTAACTAACAAATCAAGGCTTGACCCAGCAACCCCATTTGGCACAAGCAAGATCTTGGTTACTCTTCCTCTTTCTACTTTTTTGGAGTATCTATATTCTTTTTTTTTATGTTTATTTATTTATTTTTGAGTGAGAGAGAGCGGGCAGGGCGACAGAGAATCCCAAGCAGGCTCTGCACTGTTAGCACAGAGTGGGAAACAGGGCTTGAACTCCCAACTCATGAACTGGGAGATCATGACCCTCATGAGCCAGAGTTGGATGCTTAACCAGTTGAGCCACCCAGGCACCCATATTGTTTTATGGTCTCATCCCAAAGCTGAAAGTCGGTCTTTCCCAGCTCAGGACACATGGTTAATAATAGAAGAAAGTTAAATTCCTCAAGGGCGGGGGGTGGGGGGGTGGGGGCGGATCAGGACAATACAGACTGGGAAAAAACATTCTGGAAAAGCAATCAACAAGGATTCACTACCGTCATGGCAATGACCTCATGCAATGCCTCTTTCCTTGAATTTTTCTTTATTTGACATTCCTACTGTAATCTGTTTTTATTCATTCTGTTTGCCGTAATTTAGCCTATCCTACATACTATGTTCCAGTATGTTTTTCTATTTATGTTCTTTATTTTTTTAAGTTCATTTATTTATTTAGGGGGGGAGAGGGGCAGACAGAAGGAGAGGATACCAACCAGTGTACAGAGCCTGACATGGGGCTCGAACCCACGAACCGTGAGATCATGACCTGAGCCAAAATCAAGAGTCAGACGCATAACCGACTGGGCCCCCCAGGTGCCCCTATTGGTGTCCTTTAGAAACGAACCCACATCACTGAGGCACCCTTAGGGCTGATCCGCCCAAACTGCCCCTTTGCACATCTGCCATCCATGAAAAAGTTCATCTCTGCTATGGTAACTTCAACGCTCACCGGTGATCTGGCCACAGGCAGGACGCTTGTGCTTGTCCTGTCCCTAATTCAGCACCTCCAGGTTCAGAGAAGCCCCAAGCACTGTCACAGCTGTCATTGTCCCCGGAGTCCCTCCACCTCTGCCGCTTGGACCACTGCACTCCCTGCGGTTGCCCCTTCACTTCCAACCCCTTTTACTATCTCAGCATCGCCTTTCTCTAGCTTGTTTCCTCAAAGGCCAAGTGCCATGCTCCACCTGCGCCCACGTATCTCAGCTTTCTACCCGGAAGGCCGCCAGTGCGGGCTACATATAGGTGTCCTGCCCGTGTTACCCCGGGTTTGGCCTCTACGAGCTGAAGGAGCTTCCTGAGGACACACAGCACAGCTCTGCCCACGGGCTTTTTCTGCACCCGGGAGCGGGCGAGGCTGCCACAGAACAAGCCAGAAGTTCCGAAGAGGGATCACCTGGGAGGCGGCATCACCCATGGCCAAGGAAGTGGTGACAGTTACCCAGCGGCCTCAGCGTGCCGTTGGGTTGCCTTCCTGCTGGAGGCGGAGGGGTTGAGCCCATCCCAGTGACTGGCTCCAAAATTCCTCACACCCCTGCCAGTATTTCCCGGGATCGCCTTACAAATAAACTCCCTCGAATCCGCATCTCAGGGTCGGCTTCCAGGGGAACCCGAATCAAGACGGCCCTGTGAAGAGATCAAAGACACTATTTAACCGTTGCCATGCAGAACTTTGTTTATTTAAGTTAGTTGATGAATAATGGATAGTGTTCCTGTAATTTCTAAGGACAGTCGTCTTTCTGACGGTGATCGCTTCTTTTATACAAACTCAAGTTAAACCCAACAGCACGTGTGGAACACTTGCTCGGTCCACTGTGCCAGGTGAGGCGCCAAAGCAGATGTGAGGATTGAGAAGCGTTGTGTCCAGCACCGAGGTCTTAGAAGGAGAGGGCGCTGAGCCATTTACAGCAATCTCTCTGACACAGAGAACATTACCAGTGTTACAGAGCATGCACCGTGCGGGCGCCTGCTTCCGGTGCTGGGTCTCCCTCTCTGCTCCTCCCCTGCTCGTGCTCTGTCTCTCTCTCTCTCTTTCTCTCTCTCTCAAAAATAAATAAACATTAAAAACTTTTTTAAAAAGAAGAAATTATGCTTCTCATTTTCATTATTTTAATAGCTAACCTGATGATTTTAACACACACATTTAATTTACCAAAATGTTTTACTCACGACTGTCTTTACTCTCCTCCCAAACAATACACGGCCTCAGAACAGTTTCATTCTAGAGGCGCCTGCCTGACTCTGTTGAAAGAACATGTGATTCTTCTACATCTTTGGGTCGTGAATTCGAACCTTACGTTGGGTGTAGAGATCACTTAAGGTAAATAAATAAATAAATAACTTTTAAAAAAACACTTTGATTCTGAGAACCCCCTCCAGACATGAGTGCTATAAGAGTTCTGTTTTTTCTTTTCTTTTTTTTTACATTTATTTATTTTTGAGAGATAGAGAGAGACAGCACGAGCAGGGGAAAGGCAGAGAGGGAGGGAGACACAGAATCTGAAGCAGGCTCCAGGCTCCGAGCTGTCAGCACAGAGCCCAACACGGAGCTTGAACCCACACATTGTGCGATCGTGACCTGAGCCGAAGACGGACCCTTAACCGACTGAGCCACCCAGGTGCTCCATGTAAGAGTTCTGTTTCTTCAACCAGGAGAATTGCTAATATTGATCTAGTCAGTCCGTGTTTGGGTGCCCATACCTCCTTCACTCCTTAGTCTTTCTTGCACCTCAGACCTTCCTCTGGATTGCATTCCTTTTAAATTTTTTTTTTATGTCTTTTATTTTATTTTTGAGAGACAGACAGTAGGAGCAAGGGAGGGTCAGAGAGAGAGAAGGAGACACAAAATCTGAAGACAGGCTCCAGGCTCTAAGCTAGTTGTCAGCGCAGAGCCTGACGCAGGGCTCGAACCCATGAACCGTGAGATCATGACCTGAGCCGAAGCCAGATGCTTAATTGACTGAGCCACCTAGGCGCCTCTGGATTACATTCCTTCCGCCTAACATCCATCTGTCAGAATTCCCCTTACTTAGAGGGCTATGGATAGCAAAGTCTCTCCGTTTTCTAGAAAGATATTCTACTGGGTGCATGAATCTAGGTCGATAGTGATTTTCTCTTAGGATGATGACTGTACCATTCTTCCCTGCTTGGGCTTCTATTGTTCCTGCTGAGAAATCAGTGGTCAGTCTAATTGTCATTCATTTGAAGTTAATTTATTTCCCTCTGGGTATTTTTTAGGCTAGTCTCTGTTCCTGGTGGTCTATGTGTGGTGAGGAGTCTAAGTGTAGGATTTTCTTTTATTTTTCCATCTCTCTTGGGCTTCACTGGGCTTTCTTAATCTGTACACTGGCATCTCTCATGGGTCGTGGGGCTGGACTGACTAGAATCTCTTCAAATAGTGTCTCCGTGTCATTTCTCTCTATTCTCTTTCAGGAACTCTGATTGGACATGTGCTGAACCATCTGCACATCTCCGTGTCCCTCTTCCTCCCCTTCCATGTCTTCACCTCTCTGTGGTTCACTGGGAAAGGTGTTAGACCTGCCTTTTCCAGCTGTGGAAAAGCTTTCTGTCAGCTGTGTCTAGCTGCCTTCCGTTGAGTTTTCAATATTAATCATTCTGGTTTTCATTTTAAAATTCTGTGTGTTTCTTTTTCAAATCTGCTCAGTCATTGTTTATAATCTCTTATTGTTTAATTGTCTTTTCATTAACTCATATTATTTCTTTAAACATTGACCTCTCCTTATTGTGTATTCTTTATGTGGTAATTTCCACAATGACTTACTTGGGAATCTGATTCTCCTCTCTCTGCTGGCTTTCACTCTTGATTATTTTCTTGTGGCTTTTACTATGTATATATTTCTAGGAAGTTTATATGTGGGGGTTAGATTGAGGCCCAAGCTGAAAGTGGATTTGCCCAGAGAAGAGAGAGATGATTGGCTTCTGCTAAGCTTCTAGAAGGACAACTAGCCTGGAACCCATTTAAATGTGCCGGAAATAAATTAGCCTCAGAATACATTTTAGGTGTAAATCTTGGGCTTAGAGGTTGTCATGGAGGCATCCTTCTTCCAATACCATGTTTCAAAAACATACATTACTTGCATTTGGGGGGATGGGAGGAAAGTGATTTCATTTCCAGTTTACTCTTTTTTAATGTTTATTTATTTATTTTGAGAGTAGGGGGAGAGGCAGAAAGAGAGGGAGATAGAGAATCCCGAGCAAGCCCAGCACGGCCAGTGCACAGAGCCCGACGTGGGACTCGATCTCATGAACCGTTGGATCATGACCTGAGCCAGAA
Organism: Mungos mungo; assembly: GCA_004023785.1. Lineage (NCBI taxonomy): Eukaryota > Metazoa > Chordata > Mammalia > Carnivora > Herpestidae > Mungos > Mungos mungo. Next base: position 94,588 of record PISW01005880.1, on the reverse strand, counting down.
TCCAGAGGCAGACGCTGAACCGACCGAGCCGCACAGGCGCCCCTCTGCTTGACTCTCATACTCACGAGAAAACCATTTAGAACAGGGCTTTTCAGTCTCATCACTATGGACATTTGGGACCAGATCATTCGCTGTTGAGAGAGGCTGTCCTTTACACTGTGGGACGTTTAGCAGCCTCCCTTGTCTTTACCCAGAAAGCACCAGAAGCACCTCTCCAACCACGGCAATCAAACATGTCTCCAGACATTGCCACGTGTGCCCTGGTGGGAAAATCGCCCCGGGTTAAGAAAGAACTGCTGCTTTAGAGTACCAGTAACGAGTCTTCTTTCAGGCTCCTTCCATTCCCAAGGAGCTATGAAAATCAACGTTCAAGGTTATCCTGTTCATCAAATGCTCCCGAGGGGAAAACCAGCCTATCTCAGTAGGTAGTTGGGTAATGCCTAATCCATTATGACCGGTGCTCTTACAAGAAAAAGATGAAGACACAGACACGCAGAAGGAGGATGGTGTAAAGACCCGGGGAGAAGAGGACTGTCTGAAAGCCAAGGACAGGGGCCTGTGAAGACACCAACTCTGCAGACACCCTGGTATCAGACTTCCAGGCCCCAGAATTATAAGAAAATGAGTGTCCGTCGTTCGAGCCCCCGGTCTGAGGTACCTGTAGGGCGGTCCTAGTAAACTAACATGTCTCTTCACCTTGATTTTCTTCTATTCTTAGTGTACTGTTACTGCCCAGTTTGCAGACGAGGGCCAGTTAGCTCCTGTAATTAGAACAAATGGGGCAGCTGGGGGGCTCAGTCGGTTAAGCTTCCCACTTTGACTCAGGTCATGATCTCCCAGTACATGAGTTTGAGCCCCACGTTGGGTTCTCTGCTGTCAGCACGGAGCCCGCTTTGGACCCTCTGTCTCCCTCTCTCTCTCTGCCCCTCCCCCGCTCGCTCTCTTTCTCTCAAAAATAAACATTAAAATCTTTAAAAAGAACTATCGTCAATGACACCAAGGTCACGGACTCAGTCACAGGGTGGAAATCGGGAGGGAAACATCTCCATCACCACTGGACAGAAAGGTGTGCCTACCACGAGGCCAACCCAAGAGAAAGTCTGCTAGCCCGTCAGTCCGTCCTAAAAAATGGCCGTGAAGTACAAGGGCTCCTGGCGGTGTGATCTCATCCTCTTGAGGTGAACATGTGCTGTTTTCATAGCCCTTATCCCAATACTTCCTGGTTAGAATCTAAAAGCCGAGTCTCTTGCTAGTTCCCTCCTCCAACCAGCATGATATGTTCTTGAAGATGAGACTCCAATCTATCCTTGTAATGGAGAAGAGCATTTCTCAAAACCTACAATAGCCAGGAGAAACTTTGAAACTCTGGCTGCACATGCAAGTTTGTGGTCTATTTGAAGAAATCTGCCCATGACTCAACCAGAGAGGAGACCTAAACCCTGACCCCAAGCCCACCCATCACAGTGAAGGACCCACAATGGCGAGGAAGAGAGATGTCGCCAGAGGCTCCTCTCAGCAAGCACGCCGGGTGTCCAAAGGGTCCGATTTCCATTTTCCACCATTTCACTGCTGTGTTTTTTCTTTGATTTCCCCTTTCTTTTCTAATCAATAACTCACAGAGCACAAAAGGGGACGTGCCCTGGCTCCTTCATTTGCTGTATACATCACTTGAAGTGTTCCATTTTAGAACCCAATTTTTAAAAATCATTTATACTTCAGAGTAGAAAAATAGCAACATTACTAGAAGATTCAATTAAATTATCCTAGGTTAATGCGCTTACTGTCAGCAATGAATAAACCACAAGTACATAGCCAATGAATAGACTATAAAGCTCTATTTCTTTCACAGATCTATAGTCTATTTTGCGAGCATATTAAAATATATTTTCTGATAGAAAAAAAAATGAGATGCCCTTTTGTTTACTCCGTTTTACACCAAGTTAGTGCCTATCCTTCCCAGGACAATGGTTTCTTTAAAACTACAATAGCTTTTATCTCTCCCAGCCCCAGAGGACACTGGGAAAATCTCTCACTTGGGTTAACTTTGCTGAATATATTTAACCAGTAAATTATTTGCCTTCCCAACTGGAAGAACCAATATACATTTATGTCCTAGGAATGGTTTGTTTTACTAACTTTATGAGTGAAGACCTCAATAGTAGCAAAGCCAAGGGACATTTAATTAAGTTATATTTGCTTTTTCATGATCTTTAGCTCTAGCTTATAAATCAAGAATCAATGAGTACTTAATTTCCTCTTATAGCATTAAAAGTAATTGCTTCATAAATTCACTTTAGTAATCCAAATATTTGCACACAGTACAGCACAAAGAGAAGTTGTTTCACTGATGAGATCCTAACTTTTATTTTATTAGTATAAAATGGAGCTTGCTCGTTTTATAGCTTATGATTTTCCTGGCTGCCTCAAATTCCTTTTTGAAGCAGACAGGATATAAATTTAAAATAAATACAATTATGACTTCGCTTGAGAAAAAAAAAGGCCAGTCTACTTATTTAAAATATAAAAAGACATCATAGTTGCAGATACATTTCTGCTTAGTAGAGTATAACTACAATGAGTAAATTCTTTCCCCCAAATCAGGTGTGCTCGGAAGCAACAAAAAATATTTTCAAGCTTGGTTTAACCTTTATCTGTGTGTTTTATTGGGATGGGGGGAGGGGGGAAAGTCTTTATAAAATTATTATCTGTGTCACTACACGATTTCGCTCTGCCCCAGAGGCTGAATGTGTTTTGTCTTCTTTAACTGCCCTGGTCTCAGTATTTCCCTAAATTTAGGTAGCACATTACGATTTCCAAAATGCATTTACGAGGCCAAGTGGTCCAAGTGTCCATGAACCGGAGACCATGTTCCTGGCCTAACTAAAGGAAGAGCACGGCGAGGAGCGAGCTGGGGGGAGGCACCCGGCATTCAGGTGGCAGCCAGGAGCCATGGCTGCCCCACAGCTACTGCCACGTGGGCCCTGTTTCATTTGATAAATTGTTTTTTAATATTTATTTTGCGAGAGAGACAGAGTACGAGCGAAGGAGGGGCAGAGAGAGAGGGAGACACAGAATCTGAAGCAGGCTCCAGGCTCTGAGCTGTCAGCACTGAGCCCGATGTGGGGCTCAAACTCATGAACCTGGAGATCATGCCCTGAGCCGAAGTCGGACACTTAACCTATTCAGCCTCCCAGGCGCCCGCCTTTCAGCACATATGCATCACCTGCTGTGTGCTGCTACTTAAGGAGCTTATAGTCCAGAGACAACATGGATGAACCTAGAAAACACGCCCTGTGAAAGAAGTCAGTAAGAAAGACCACATATTATAAGATTCCACGCATGAGTGTCCTGGAGGCCTGCAGGGTGGAAGGGGAGAGGAATGGCGGGGGGGGGGGGTAACAGGTACGGTGGAGGGGGGTTCCTTTGAGGCCCAACAAATGTTCTAAAACTGATCATGGTGGTGGATCCTCAACTCTGTGAATATAAAACCACTGAATTGTACACTGAGAATGGGCAAATTCTATGGTATGTGCATTATATTATTAAGTTGTTTTTTCAAAAAATTATACAGAGCAACTAGAGAAGCCATACCTCCTGTCCCCGAGAGGGTTGATGCTGACCTACTCTGTCCCAGCTGTCCCCAGTGCACTGGCTGGCTCTGTGTGCACAAAGGCAAGACCAGCCCTGGCTCTGGGGACACCCCCGGGGGACCACGTAAAACCGCGACGCTGTTCACTCCCTCCAGCGCCTGCCACTCCCCGGCGTCCCCGCTCCCACCTTGTTGAGAGTGTGGGACAAACACAGTGAGCGCGTGGGGGTGAGTCCTTTCTTTGTCAGACGCCAGGCTCCACTAGGACCGCTGACAGCAACCCGAAGAAAAGGCACGTAGCCTGGATCCTCAAAGGACAGATGTCCTCAGTTCCTGGGGTCCTGTTGCTTCGGACCCCAGCCTTGGTGCTCCCGGCTGCAGCCCAGCTCCAAGAAGCTCCCGGAGGCCTCCTCCCAGGCAGGCCCTGGCCGGGCTGCTGCACTGGGCGGCTCCGTAGTCCCCATGACCTCATGCCGGAAGCTCACCAGTAGAACAACTGCCACTACAATTTGTCTTGCCCTGATAAGCCACCCTCTTTCCGCTGCCCTATCTGCACCGGCAGGTCGCGTCACCCAGCACCTGGCTTCCGTCCCTCCAGCCGGTGGCATCTTACACACACCTCTCTGCAGGTCCCACTCAGGGCCACCTCCTCCGCGAACTGATCAGGACGCCCTTCCCGAGTCCTCGTAACGTCAAGGGCACTCATTTGGTGATATGATTGGTCTCTTGGGAGTCAGGGGCCCCGCAGGTCCCGGGATGCCCGTGGCCCCAGCCTGGAGCTCTGCGCCCACAGAGACGCCGCCCCGCTGGGGTTATCCACCTTGAACCGAGTTCAGTCCTTTAACACGCAGAGACTTGGATGAGGAGCATGTAGGCAGACGCGTCGGAGCGCTACTTCCAAAAGCCTGGAAAGAAAAACAGGCGTGTTTCTTCAGTGAGATCAAACGAGACAAAGGAAAGAAGAAACCGCCTGAGGTCACAGACGACCCTCAGAGTGGAAGACTTCCACCGGAGCGCGATGGAATAATCAAGATTTATTTTTTAAATATTGTTATTAAATAAACATTATAGCAACTTTTGCATATCCAACTTATTTATAGCTTAAGGCATGAAAAACGACATTAGTATGTTGAATTATAAGAATCCAGTGCAGCCTGCTAGCTGACAGCACGTCAAATTATTTGCAAATATTTTCTGGAACAGTAACCTTGAAGGATGCCAGCCCCGTTCAGTGTAACCTTATCACAAGACGGGAAGGGAGCGTGGAGAGGAGTCCGAGGCAAAGGACGCTCCGGGTCCCCGCAGCCTCCGTCGGCTGTTTGAACACGGAGCTTACATCTCGGCCGAAAGCCGGGCGTGTTATCTCTTGGGCATTTACGTCTCTCTCGGCTGCACTTTAAAAAGATGCCCCGCAGAAGGCCCCCTTGAGAAATGGTGCTCTGGGCAGGAATTTGTGAGGACATTAGTCACATTTAAGAGGCTTTACATCCTCCAGTCTGCAGTAACATAGTTCTGTGAAAATTATGTAATCATTTTAACAAAGAGTCTCTAACTGACATGAAAAGGCAAAGTCAAAATAAAAATGAATTTCAGCAGGAGCCGTACAGATTCTTCTTCTTCACCGTCCCCCCTCCCTCCCCCGGAGCGTGTGGGGGGGCAAGACGGGGGGGGGGGGGGGAGGGGGGGAGCACAGCAGGACCTTTCTGTCGCTCTTGGCCTTGTGAAAACCTTAGTGGCAGATTCCTCCAGGGAGTGATTTTTCTTTAATATCCAATATCTCTACCTTTCAAACACCTCAAATGTGTTCCTTTTCTTCGAATATTCAACATTATCTTCAGCACTTTAAATATCTCTCCTTCCATCAAGAAGAAAAATACCTTTCTTTTGATGAAAAGCTATTATGGCCCATTTAAATACTCATGAAGTGGCTGGGTGGTTTAAAAATCAGATCGAGATCACTTAGCAAGGTTGGCACAACATCTGACTTCTAAAATCAGCGTTTTGCCAAATATTTTAGCCACACCACAGTTGCTAAGCTAACGAGAAAATGTTCAGCGCTTGGCACAAATGTGGCCATGTTAAAATTAAACAAAATTGATTGCCTTCAAAATAACCTTTTGTTTTCGCCTCCAAAAACCTGCTTTGCACATTTGGGGTAGGTGCAAACTCATTGCTCATCCTGACACTAACATCCTTCATGTCTTAAACAGGTTCTGTGTTTTCCTTTGTTCTTCTCATCAATAACAGCCAGCCCACAGCTCACCTCTATTCAACAGCTGCTGCGTACCTACGACTTGCTCGGTGCTCTGCTGTTAGATGTAGTTAGAATCTGCGCTTACGGTAGACGGTAACGGTAAAGGAAGTGCCACACGGGGGGAAATAATAATGTATCCAGTGCATCCAATGCACTGTCGCTAGATTATAACGTTTCCAGATGAGTTTGTGAAGGACAATAAAGGCAAATGCATTATTTCATTGGCTTATCCATTCTAATATGTTCTCAACAGCGTATTTTTCAAAAGCGAACCTGGGCAGCTGCCGTACGCCTGTCCCTGCATAAGCACGTGGCCCTCCCTCCTGCTACAGGAGTCCAGAAGCTAGTTCCGAAGACAAAGCACCCAGATCGTAGCACTGTGAATAATAATGAGTTCCATAAAAACCATACCAGAGGCACGAGAAATGTATCAGGAGAAGAGGGGAGGAAATGAAATCCATGAGCACCTGCTATGTGCCAAGATGTTTCACACGTAAAATGAGTCTCAATCTAGGCGCCCAGAGGCACCCTAGTGGCGCCCAATGACACTCATCAATGAGGGAGCGGGGAAATGAACACCAAAAAAAGTCTGAAACTGTTCACCACTGGAGAGATTTTTATCATATATGTCCATGTAATTTTTTTAGATTAACACATATATGTGGTTTTTAATTAAAACTGGCTAGTTAAATGCACATACATGTACCTAAGCCTACTCCTGATCTATCGTATCAGAATTTCTCATGTTCTCCACTAAGAATTACTAACATATATTGATCATCCTAGCTCTGTCAGCTGATTTAATCTCTTACCATTGAGGAAACTAAGGCTCAGAGATGGTTAGACATTTGCTAAAGACAACAAAGTCGTGAGTTGCAGAGGCAGAATTTGGACACACGGTCTCTCTGCAGCTACTAAGACGATCATGTGGGTCTTGTCCTTAATTCCATTAATAGGTGCATTATATTGATTGATTTTCATAGATTGAGCCAACCTTGCATTCATTCCAAGGATAAATCTCCTTTGGTCATGGTGTATAATCTTCTTCATATGTGGCTGGATTCAGTTTACTGGTATTTTGTCGAGAATTGTCGTACCTGTATTCACAGAAGACACTGGTTTGTAGTTTTCTTGTGATGTCTTTGGTTTTGACATCAGGGTAATACTGGCCTCTAGAATGATTTGAGAGGTGGTCTCCACTTCACTATCTTCGGAAGGCTCAGCAAAGGACTTGTATTAATTCTTCCTTAAGTTTTGGTGGAATCACCAGTGAAGCCATCTGGTTCTGGGCTTCTCTCTGTGGGAAGTTGTTTGGTTTTTTTTATGACTAATTCAATCTCCTTACATTCAGATTTTCTATTTCTTTTTAAGTTAATTTTGGTAATTTCTGTCCTTAGGGGAATTTATCCACTTCACCTGGGTTATCTGATTTTTTTGGTGTACAATTATTCATAGTACTACCACACTGTCATTTTTATTAGTGGTATTTTCTCCTTTTTCAGTTCTTTTGGTGAGGGGGGTTGGGTTAGTCTAAAGATTTTTCAATTTTTTTATCTTCTTGGTCTTCATTGATTTTCTCTATTGCTTTTCTACTTTCTATTTCACTTATGTCAAATCCAATCTTTATTAGTTTCTTTCTTCTGCTAGCTTTGGATTTAGTTTGCTCTTCATCTTAGAGTTTCTTAAGGTGTAAGTTTGGGTTATTGATTCAGGGTATTTTTTCCCCTTTAATATAGGTATTTAGGGCCATCTCAGCACTATTGTTACTCTGTGCTGTGAGTTTTGGTATGTTGTGTTTTCATCTCCATTCATTCAAAGGATTTTTCTAATTTCACTTGTGATTTCTGGTTGGATCCATGGGTTATTTGGAATGTGTTGGGTAATTTCCACATATGTGTAAATTTCCCAAATTTTCATCTGCTGTGGATTTCCAATTTCATTGCATTTTAACTGGAGAACATATTTTGTATAATTTCAATCTTTGCAAATCTATTGAGTCTTGTTTTATGACCTTACATATGCTCTCTCTTGGAGAATATTCTATTTTGTACTTGAGAGAATGTGTCTTCTGCTGCCAGGTGGAATGTTCTGTAGACGTCTGTTACGTCTAGCTGGATTACAGCATTGTTCAAAATTTTTATTTCCCTGTTCATCTTCTGCGTAATTGTCTCTATTATTGAAAGTGAGGTATTAAAATCACCAACCGTCATTGTTGAATTGTCTCTTTCTTCAAATCTGTTAAGTTTTTGCTTCATGCATTTTGGAACTTTATTTCAGGTGCATGAATGTTTATTATTGTTATATCTTCTTAATTTCTTAAACTTTTATCATTATAAAATGTTCATCTTTGTCTCTAGTAACAATTCTGTACATAAAGTCTTCCGATATTAGTATAGCCACTCCAGGTATTTTTTGATTATTGTTTGCATGATATATCTTTTTTCCATCCCTTGATTTTCAACCTATTTTTGTCTTTATCTAAAACATGTCTCTTATAGACAGCATGTAATGGAATCTTTTTCAAATCCATTTCACCGACATCTACCTTTAATCTATTTACATTTAATATAATTACTGATAGGATATGATTTATGTCTGCAATTTTCCTATTTGCTTTATCTATATCTTATGTCTGCTCTTTCCTCAATTATCACCTTCTGTATGCTAACTATTTTCTCTCATGTATCATTTTAACTCCTTTGTCACTACTTTAGCTTTTTTTTTAATATAGCTATTTTCTTACTGGTTGCCCTAAGGATCATAATTAACATAGTTTTAAAGTTTACTTTATTTATTTTGAGAAAGAGAGAGAGAGAGAGAACATGCATGTGAGTGTATGAGGGGGCTCTGCATCAGTGCAGACCCCAACTCAGGGCTCAAACCCACAAACTGTGAGATCATGACCTGAGCTGAAACCAAGAGTCAGATGCTTAACTGACTGAACCACCCAGGTGCCCATAATTAACATGTTAATTTACAACTTAAATTACAACAATTTGGATTAATACCAGCTTAATTTCAATATAATACAAAAACTATACTCCTATACACTTCCATTCTCTCCCTCTTCCATTATGTTATTAGGATACAGATGACATTTGTATACATTGTATGTCAATTACCACAAATTTATAACTAGTCCTCTCTGCAGTTGTCTTTTATATCAGATAGGAGAAAAGACAAATTAAAAATGCATTAATTCAGTCTCTATACTTACTTGTGCCATTATCTCTGACATTATTCTTTATTTCTTCATATAGACTCAAGTTGCTGCCTAGAGTCCTTTCATTTCAGACTTGAGGACTCCCCTTAGTATTACTTGTGGAAAAGGTCTGTTACCAACAGAATGGCTCAGTTTTTGTTTTTCTGGGAGTATTTTAACTTCTCTATCATTTTCAAGGGATAATTTGCCAGATTTAATCTTTGTTTGGGGGTGCCTGGGTGTCTCAGTCTGTTGAGCATCCAACTTCAGCTCAGGTCATGATCTCACAGTTTGTGGGTTCGAGCCCTGCATCAGGCTCTGTATTGACAACTCAGAGCCTGGAGCCTGTTTCAGATTCTATTTCTCCCTCTCTCTTTGCTCCTCCCCTGCTCACACGGTCTCTCTCTCAAAATAAATAAACATTTTTTTAAAAATCTTTGTTTGGTAGTCTTTATCTTTTGGCACGTAGAATATGTCTTCCCACTGCCCTCTGGCCTCCATAGTTTCTGATGAGAACTCAGATGTTAATCTTACTGAGGATCCTCTGTATTGGATGAGTTGCTTCTTTTGCAGCTCTTAAGATTTCTTTGTTTTTGGCTTTCAATAGTTTGGTTATAATATGTTTAGCTGTGACTCTCTGAGTAGAGCCTATGTGAAATTCATTGAGCTTTTTAAATGTGTTGATTAATGTTTTTCATCAAATTTCGGAAGTTTGAGGGGCACCTGGGTGGCTCAGTTGGGTAAGCATCTGACTTCAGCTCAGGTCATGATCTCACAGTCCTTGGGTTCAAGCCCCACGTTGGGCTCTGTACTGACAACTCAGAGCCTGGAGCCTGCCTCAGATTCTGTGTCTCCCTCTTTCTGCCTCTCTCCTACTCATGCTCTGTCTCTCTCTATCTCTCAAAACTAAATAAACATTTAAAATGTTTTTTTTTTTAATTTGGGAAGTTTTTGGCCATTATTTCATCAAATATTCTTTCTGCCTCTTTTTCTCTCCACTCTTCTGGGATGTTTGGTATGCATATTTGATATGTTTCATGAACTCCTATAGATCTCTGTTTATTTTTCCTCATTCTTTTTATTTTTTTCTGTCCTCAGACTGGAAAATCTCAGTTGACCTATCTTCAAGTTTTCTGAGCCTTCCCTCTATCTACTCAAATCTGTAACTAAGCCCCTCTAGGATATTTTTCATTTCAATTACTGTAATTTTCAAATCCAGAATTTCTATTTGGTTCTTTCTCATAATTTCTGTCCCTATCTGATATTCCCTATTTAGTAAGACATCATTCATGTACTTTCACTCAGTTACTTATACACAATTTGTGTTTAGCTTTTGAACATATTTTAAATAAATAATTTAAAGTCTTTGTCTGGTAAATCCAACGTCTGGGCTTCTTCAGGGACAGTTTCTATTGATTTTCCCCCTGTATTTGAACCACACTTTTCTGTGTATTTGCAAGTTTTGTGTTTTGTTTTTGTTTGTTTCTAAAAACTAGGCATTTAAAATAATATAATGGGGCAACCCTGGAAATGAGATCCTCCCCCATTCCCAGGGTTTATTATTATTGTGGTTTGTTATGGTTGCTATTTGTTTTTTATTGACTTTTCTGAATCAGTTCTGAAAAGTCTTATTCTTCATTATGTGACTAAAGTCTGTGCAGTTAGCTGTGGCCAGCTAATCATTGGGCAGAGATTTCCTTAAATACTTAAACCCAATAAATCTCCTAGTCTTGGACGAGGGGTCTGTGTGCGTGCCGGGCACTCCTCAGCACTCAGCCAGGAGGTTTGCAGTGCTGTCTTAGCCTCACTTCTTGCTTGTGCAGAGCCTCGAAGCTCTTCAAAGTTGAGAGCTTAGAGCCTTCTCAGGCCTTTCCCGAGCATGCGCATAGCCCTGGATATGTGTACATCGCTAAACACGTCCGTGGCCTTCTAGATCCCTAACCGTACATCAGAGATTCCCAAAGCTCCCTGTGGACATCTGATTTCCTAGATTTTTCTTTTAAACCTTCTGTTTGTGTATTATTTCCCCCAACTGTTACTCATCACCGTATGGGTACTCACTGTGATCTGGACACTGCGCAGGGTTAGTAGAGGTACGTGACATAATCCCTCCCGTTGCGGGGCTCGCATTCTAGATAAGGAAGTGCTGGATAGCTGGGTTTCATAAACAGTGTGGGCAGAGTAACAGCAGGTGATGGGGAATTTCAAGGGAGAGGCATTCCGTCAAGTGTGGGGTAGAGGCAGGCTTTCCAGAAGAGGCAGCATCCTACCTGTGCTTTAAGGGACAATTTCTTGCTAGGAGTTGGTGGGGGGAGTTGTCATATGTTAGACTGTTCAAGCTGCCGTAACAAAATATCACAGACTTAGTGACTTAAGCAACTCAAATTTACTTTCTCACATTGCTGGGGGCTAGAAGTCCAAGGTCAAGGTACCAGCAGCTTGGTTTCTCCTGAGCACTCTCTTCCTGGCTTGCCACCAGCCAGCTCACCATGTCCCCGCCTGGCCTCTCCTCTGTACGTGCACATTCCTGGTGTCTCTTCCTCTTCTTATAAGAACACCAGTCCTTTTGGATTAAGGACCCACTCTTACGACCTCATGTAACCCTAGGTACTTTTTAAAGTCCTATCTCTGGGGCGCCTCGGTGGCTCAGTCAGTTAAGCGTCTGACTTTGGCTCAGGTCATGATCTTACGATTCGTGGGTTCGAGCCCCGTGTCGGGCTCTGTGCTGACAGCTCAGAGCCTGGAGCCTGTCTTCAGATTCTGTGTCTCCTTCTCTCTCTGCCCCTCCCCTGCTCATGCTATCTCTCTCTCTCAAAAATAAATAAAACATTTAAAAAAATTTTTTAATAAAAAAAATAAAGTCCTATCTCCAAATACAGTCACACTGGGAGCCATGGCTTCAATGTATGAAGTTTAGAAGGATACAGTTCAGTCCATAACAGATAGTAATTCAACAAAAGTTTGGAAATGAGAGGGAACACTGCCAGGCACTAAGATGGCACTTTGATCGACACTTGCTCCCTTACCTGCCAATCCCAGGTTGACTGGTTTTCTGAGCTTCTATGTCCTTGCTTCACTTTCCTGAAATAAAAGAATATACAGAAGGCTTTTAGTTACTTACATTTATTTAAAAATACATGTAATGAAACTAAAGAAAATTTTAAGGAAACAAAAAATATCACTGGGATACAGATGATTATGAAAGTCTGAAAGTACTAAGGTACTGAAGTAGACTACAATATTGTATTCCCTTCCATAGCGGGCACCTGTGATTAGGAAGTGGCAGCCCAGCTGGGACTACATTTCCCAGCCTTCCTTGCATTCAGATGGGGCCATGTGACTCCCTCAGACCAATCAAATGTGAGTGGAAATAGACTCACCTCCAGGCCAGATCAGGTTAGAACATGGCTCCTTATCTACCACTGAGTGGAGAAGATTTCAAAGCTTCAAAGCCCGAGAGGAAGGAATCACCATGAACTGGGAGGAGCCTGGGTCCCTGAATGCCCGCACTGGACTTGCTGTGAGCCAAACTTTACTTCTAGAGCATTTAACCACTGAAGTTACAGAGTTTCTCTTTTAGAACTACCTGCATCACCGTAACTAATCACCATAACCCCAAAGTTGTTTTTCTTTTTTCGAGTATTTCCTTTTTGTTCTTAGCAACATGGATTCATTTTTATGTAGCTATAAGCCTGAGGTACACACCATTTTCATTCATTTTTTAACATGCAGATATTTTTTTTAATGTCCTTGTCCATCCATTAATTTTATTTTTAGGGCCTAGAGAATATTTCACTGAACAAATCTGTCTCAATTATTGAACATTTGGCTGCGTCCAATTATTACTTGAAAGTTTTGTGAAGTACCTATTAGTCTGACACTGGGCAGGGAAATATACCCAAAAAATTATCCAGCGAGATGACACTACAGACATGGAAAAGAGAAGCAAACACCAGAAAAAGAGAAACAAAGAGATAAAAGGAATTGATTCCTGTAATAGGTCCCTCAAGGATAGCGACATTTGAAGAGCAGAAATTCTCAACCCACACACATCAGGTCCCTTAAGTGTAGGACATGGGATTCAATCAGACACGGTCTCCAGGCTGATGTGACAGGTCATCAAATATTTATCACCAGTTAGAACCTGAAGACGCAAAGTTAACACAGAAAAAAAAAATAGTTGCGGCGCCTGGATGGCTCAGTTAGTCGAGCGTCCAACATTGGCTCAGGTCATGATCTCACAGTTCGTGGGCTCCAGCCCCACGTTAGGCTCCGTGCTGACAGTGCAGAGCCTGCTTGGGATTCTCTCTCTCCCCCTCTCTCTCTGTGCCTCTCCCACTCTCTCAAAGTAAATAAATTTAAAAAGAAGAGAAAAAAATTTTATTTTTTTAAATGTTTTATTTATTTTTGAGAGAGAGAGAGAGACAGCCAGCGTGAGCAAGGGAGGGTCAGAAAGAGAGGGAGACACAGAATCTGAAGCAGGCTCCAGGCTCTGAGCTGTCAGCACAGAGCCCGACGCAGGGCTCAAACCCACGTACCACGAGATCATTACCTGAGCCGAAGCCAGAGGTTCAACCAACTGAGCCCCCCAGGTGCCCCAAGAAAAAGTTTTAGAACCAAAAGACTGGATTTCAGGATGGAGGTGCCCCTATTTCCTGGGAGGCCTCTGTTTTGTCTCTGCAACCGGACCGTATCACGTATGTAGGTGAAAATGTTTGGTAAACTGTAAATTTGCAATGCATATGCATGCAGAAAATATTTTGAATTATTATTCAACATACTTTCATTCTGGGTGTTTCCTGTGTTTTCTGTTAGAATTTCAACACAGATTTTTGGAAGTCCATGCCTGGCCATTATTTGACAGCCAGCCTTGCCTCAGGTTTTGCAAGAACCAGGAGAAATGGCTCCGGGCATTTCTAAAAACAACACGGGCCCATCACAGTTGAAACCTGGTAGGCGGACGTGTGAACTGGAGCAGAGAGAAGGATGTGAGGGCTGAGTGGGAAAAGCTAAGAGAACTGGGGGGAGGGGGCTGGGGTCTAAATGCTAGTGAGGGTCCTCTTCCCACCCGCCATCCAGGGGGGCCATCTGAGATTCCCCACCTGAGACTCAAAATTAGATAACACGAAATTGTGGCCCATCAGCACTCCGCGAGGGAAGAAACTTAAAGCGTGATGACCTCACAACCCCGGGCAGAAGGGAGAACCCATGACTCCTCAGGGCTTTGGAAACGGAAGCGCCCCCTCCCACCCGAAGGGAGTCAGAGGACCTGTGTTGTGCCTGCTCCCAGAAGTGGGGCTCCAGGGTGAGGCTGCTGGTGGGACCCCCCCGTCTGGCCAGGCGGGAGGATGTGGCCCTTCCCGGGATGAGCACCCCAGAAAACCTGGATCAGGGTGAGGCATGTCGGAGCCCCCCCAGTTCTCCAGGCAGGTCTGCCAGGGAGGACCCCGCACAGCAGAGCCTATCCAGGGAGCGGGCAAGGGAAGAAAACACAGAGTTCTCCCGCCCTCGGGGGAGTCAGGGGCTTGGAAACAAGTTTGCTCCCCGTATACATAAAGTGATCACCTTTGCACAGCCCGGTCTGTGACTAGGAAACGTGCCTGCAATACATGAAAAGACAGGAATGCGGAGTGTTTTGCACATTGCAATGCAAATATTTACGATTATCACTAGTAACTGCTACAGTGGGGCTATGTTCACTTATTCTGCAAATAGTTATGTCTACCAAGTGTCAGACAGAACTACGGAAGACAGAGAAGGGAACAAAGCAGCAAAGCCCCCAGCCCTGGGGAGGTTTGGGTCTGGGGAGGTTCGGGTCTGGGGAGGTGAACGGGAGCAAACGTGTATAGGGAGGGCCAGGCAAGTCAGCTGGTGGTCAATGCTAGAAGGAAAGTAAGGCAGAGGGTGCCAAGTATGGTCAGGGCAGCCCTCCCTGAGCAGGTGTGGTCAGAGCGGAGCCGAGAGGTGAGGGACCCCCACCCGGCCTGGCGAACCAGCCAGTGCGGGCATGGCAGGTGCACAGAGCCGGCCAGGGACCAGAGGAGGCCTGACTGCATGAAAAAGGGGAGGGGGTGAATCCCGTGAGGCCACTCCCGGGGACCCCTTTGCCTTCGGAGAGATCGGGGCCCTTGGAGGGCTTCGAAACAGAGGAAGGGCAGACCTGAAATGAAGTCAGGGAAAGTGGAGGGGGAGAGGGGCTGCGGACTCCTCCCCAGAGGGCAGCCTTTCCCGCAAGACTCCGGTGAGCAGGGGAGTGTAGAAACGTGTCCTTCCTAGAACTCGGTGAATTTTCTTCCTGATCATCATATTTGGTCTCCCAGATTTACTGCAGCAGGGAAAAACAAAAGATCTGGCCTGACTTCGGGAGGAGGTGGGTGGGGGAGGGGAGGGAACATCATAATTTGTCCATTTTACAGCTCAGGACACACACAAGACACTGAAAGATTTGCCCACGGTCATAAAACGCAACAGTGGGGAGAGAGGGCCAGATGTGAGGCCCTGTATTTCCAGCTCCGCCGCCCTCACCGACAGGTGCAGCGGCTGAGGGGGGGCAGGGCCCTTGGAGGGAGCCAGCTTCTCACCCTGCAGGGGCCCCTGGGGGGGGTGCAGGTAGCAGCCTGGGACAGAGCTGCCCCTCCCCCCCCACTCCAACCCTCCTCGTCTCTCCCCTCCAGACGGGTTGAGAACAGCCAACCTCAGGAGAGTCAGAAATAACAAACAAACCAGGAAGGAAGTGCTTTCTGGATGGCAGACGGATGCTAAATAACAGCACCGTAGCCGGGCGGGGAAACGCGACGCCAAGGCTCCAAGTGTGCAAGGTTAGCTGCCCCCCTCCCGCCTCCCCCCTGCGCTCCTGGCACCTGCGGGCGCTGCAGCTCACACCGCACAATTACGGGGCCGGCCGTGTCTGTGCCGCTAGCTGCTGACAGATCGCCCCTGTACCCTAATGGGGACCACCCCGGGGGGGGGATAGAGGACTGGGGGCGGTGGCCATCGGCCCCCCTTCGCACCCTCCCCGCTGCCCCCGAAGCTCACCACCGCTAACGAAGCTCGGATCGTGCACACATCACGGGGAAATGGCACGCGGGGGTGGGAGCAGCTTTTCATTTTATTTTATTTTGTTGCCCTTCGTCAATTGCTTCCCCCCCCCCACCTCCTTGACTCCTCGCTGCCACCCTGTTTTTACACAGATTGCTGTGCTGACCCTTATTCGTTCTCCCTTCACGTCTCTGCCCTCAGCCAACTAATTTATTGATTGGCTTTTACCTACGGCCAAATGAAGTTCTCCTTTATTGAGACAATTTCTCAAAGTCTGTAACCTGCGCAGAACGACTTCGCCTCACGTTCTCTTTAATTAATGGAGAGCCACTCACCACGCAGGGCCCAGCCACATGCACCGCGCATGCTAATTTCCTTCCCGCCCTGCTGGCTGCACCGTGAGTTCTACCAAAGGCCAGAAACACAAAGAAGGTTCCATCTCGGCCACTCAGGAAGCCGTTGCGTGGATAAGCAGCACACGCCCAGCCCTTAAGTTGGGGGCTGCCTGTTTGAGTCGCGGATGGGCAGTGGGTGTTGAGAAAACACCTCTCTGTCCAAATGCAGAAAACAAGCGATCACTGATACTGTCCAGAGTTACTGTTTACCTAAGAGCTATGTGTAACATATCCAGGTAACTGTGGAAGGTTGGAGTGTGCTAACCTTCTCCCCAAGCCCTGCAGCTCGCCCCCTCTCTTTACCCACCTTTTCTCTGGCTGGGGAGCTTCAAGGGGACACCTCGAACACCTGTCCCGTGGTTGACCCTCTGTGCCCAGCCGGAGGCTTCCAGAACTCTGTCCTTTACGATGCGTCCCAACAGTAGGTTGGGCAGCACATTTAAATCCCTGTCTTTTACCAAAAGCTATTGTAGGAATATGATTCCGAAGTAGTACATGACTTATATTTGCTCCTGTATTAGTGAAAAGACTAAACCCACAAAAGATCACAAATTCACAATTTCTCTCTCTCCTATCTTCACCTGACAAGCCACCGGCTTAAGAAGGAGGCAGAGCGTTTTACCCGAAACGACACCGGTGCAGACTAAGATGTAATAATGTGTTTGTTTTAAACTGTTTGAATGGCTAACGTATTCACAAAGACCAAACATCATTTTATGTTAAAAGATAATCAGGAAAAAAATCCGCTACCCATTCAACTTTAAAATCACCCCTATTTCTCCACAGAAGTTACCTGTTTGGAGATTCTTGATGTATTTATTCCTCCAAGTTTCTTTACCCAAATCAAGCAAGTCCAAATATAGACGCTTCTACTGCCCCCCGCGCCCCCCCCCCCCGCCACCACACACACCTTTATGTAAAAAGTATCGCGCTGTATACCCCGTTGTCCCTTGTTACGCACACAACACTGTGCCCGGAGATCCTTCTTTACCTAAATAGAGACCGTGTGGATACATCATCTGTGTAGCCAGCCATCTGCTGATGGACTTGGATTGTCTCCAGTCTTCCCGATGCCAGCGCCGCAGTGGATAATCTAACACCTACACCGTACTCGCTCGTGGGCTGCAAGGCGTGTACACAGATCCCCAGAATCGGAGCTCAGAGTCACAGGGTTAGTCCTTCTCGATCGCGATAGATATTGCCAAGGAGACTCCAGAAGGTTGGCACCGATCTACACGCACAAAAGCCACGCGTGCCTACGGCTGTTTCCCTACCCCTTCACCGACACGATATTATCACACCTGCCTTTCCTGGGGCGCCTGGGCCGCTCAGTCAGGTAAGCATCCGACTCTTGGTTTCAGCTCAGGTCATGATCTCATGGTTCCCGAGTTCGAGCCCCACATCAGGCTCTGTGCTGACAGCTCAGAGCCTGGAGCCTGCTTCGGATTCTGTCTCCTTCTCTCTTTCTCTGCCCCTCCCCGCTTGTGCTCTCTCAAAAATAAACAAACGTTAACAGATTTTTTAAAAAGTAAAAAAATGCAACCAACTTCTTTAAAACAACACATATGTTTTTCTTCTAATCTAATAAGTGACAAATGAAGACTCCATTTTTGTTTGCATTTCTCTAATCATGAGAGAGGCTAGGTAAGCATCTTTCCATAGGTGTAAGAGGAACTTGTACTTCCCTAATTGTCAACTGTTCGTCTCATTTGCCTATTTTTTCTTAAGTAGGCTCCGTACCCAGCGCAGGGCTGAAACTCACCACCCTGAGATCAAAACCCGAGCTGAGACCAAGAATCCGACAATTAACCCACTGAGCCACCCATCATTTGCCTGTTTTTCTATTGAGTTTTAGGTCTTCTTTAATTATCATCAATTTCTGGGAGCTCTTTACATATTCAGAAGGTTGGTCCTTTGCTACACTGTGAACAATATGAGTCACAATCTATCTCTTCAGTTTTCATTTGCGCTTTGGCTTTGCCTCGTAGGATTTTTGTTTGCTCTCTTTTATTGTGTGACGCACTTGTGATTGTTTTGCCACACGGGGGGTGGGGGGCTTTTATTATTGTGTAGTCAGATGTGTCCGTATCTTCTTGCTTTTGTGTCATAGTTGGAAAGGACTTCTCCACTCCAAAATTAACAAGCTACTCTCCCGTTTTTCTTCTGATCAATGCACGGTTTCCTGTTGTGCATATAAATCTTGGACTCCTTTAGAGTTTATCCCGATGGACAGCCTGAAGTTTAGACCATATATTTATTTTCCACACGGCTACTCTCCTGCCTCATCAGATGGCAGGCATTTTTGCTGTGTCATCCAGAAAAGAAAACGAGTCATTGTTTTTCACCCCGACACAGAGACCGGAGGATGTGTTCTCTTAGCTGCTCTCTGCGCCTCTCTGCCGCCACCCAAACCCTGGGCTTTCCGAGTCATTGTTTGTCAAGTCCGGCCTTCCGATCGCCCAGCCACTTTGGTCCTTGGTCTTTTTTTTTTTTTTTAATGTTTCTTTATTCTTGAGACAGAGAGAGACAGAGTGTGAGCAGGACCTGAGCCGACGTCTGATGCCCAACCAACTGAGCCACTGCGGCGCCCCGTGTCGTTTCTCTTTCTAATTAAGCTTTTTATTGAAGTATGACGCCCGTACAGAAAAGCACTCAGAACACAAGTAGCTTTATGAGGCCTCGAGGACAGCCGCCCAGTGACGACGGAGGACATCACAGTGTCCCAGAGCCCCTGGGTCCTCCCTCCCAGCGTCCACGCCCCCCCAAAGGTGACCGCTCGTGATTTCTGTCACCACGGGTTGGTTTGCTTGTCATTAAAGTGTATGTCGATCGCATATACCACATGCTCTCTCTTGCCTCTGACTTCTTTCTCCTGCGTTGTGCTTATGAGATTCAAACACGTTGTTCACACGGTAGATCTTCCTTTGTTCTTGGTGCCGTGTGTATCCTTGTGTGGCCAGAACACAGTGGACTTGCCCATTCTCATGCTGACATTTGCCTCATTTCAGGTTGGGGACCGATGCTATCAACATGCATGTCCTGTCCTTTGATGCACCTGCGTGAGCTTTCCTACTGGGTAAATACCTCGGCGTGGGAGCCCGGAGTTAGGTTATGCGTGTGGTTCGCTCTCCCCTCTACAGCGACGCAGTTTCTAACTATTTTTAAACTCAATTCAACAAAAATGTGGTCAGTTAAATCCACAGTTAAATACAGCCCATTAATTTCTTGTTGCGCTGCTGTCTTCAGATCCCTTATATAAATCCTCCCTCTAAGTCCTCCCCGTTACCCCGAGATGCCATTCTATTATTGCCCCCACTTTACAGATGAGGAGACTGAGCAAGACCATATTCTCCCAGTTGAGAATTTTCGCTGACGCATTGGAAAATGCTGAAGCTATCATGTTTCATAACGCTACTTATCTATGCAGCAATTTTGAGTTTCACTCTTGTGTTTTTAAGACAAATTTTAGAACAACGATCGGTTTTAGTTATAAATACGAGAAGAAATTGCTAAGCATTAAGAGATTGATGTGATTCAAGACAATCTATATTATACTTAAGTTGTCATTTAGATTGCAGTGAGTTTTTATGTCTACAGGTGGTTGGGAAAGAAGTGTAAACATGTAAGAGGTCATGAGTATCCATTCATTCATTCATTTATTCATTCATGTTTTGAGACCCTACCGAGTACAGGACTGGAACAAAGCTCAGGGAAAATGGCAAAGTAAAATGTAGTAAAAGAATATCAATGTCCTAAACAGTGAAAGCTAAGACTTCACAGTTTCTACTGAAACTAAAGCAGAACAGTTCAATGCTATCTGACAAGTACTATCAAAGATTATGGATGGGGCACCTGGGTGGCTCAGGCGGTTAAGCGTCCAACTTCGGCTCAGATCATGATCTCACAGTTTGTGAGTTTGAGCCCCTCATCAGGCTCTGTGCTGACAGCTCAGAGCCTGGAGCTGCTTCAGATTCTGTGTCTCCTTCTCTCTCTCTGCCCCTCCCCTGCTCATTCCCTCTCTCTCTCTCTCTCTCTCTCTCTCTCTCTCTCTCTCTCTCTCTCTCTCTTAAAAATAAATATTAAATTGTTTTTTAATTCTAACAAAAAAAGATTATAGACAAAGAATTATTGCAATGAAGGAGAGAATTAGAGAAGGCTTCCCAGAGATGGGACATTTCGGCTGGCCTTTGAAGGATAAATAAGAGTTCTCTAGAATGCTGAGCAAAGGAAAGACTCACTAAAAAGGCACCAAGTTGCAAAAAAATCGAGAATTTAGGTGTAGTTCCAGATATACAAAGGGAAGAAGAGAGAAGTGATGGGAGTGACAGCAGGTGTTGCTCAAGTCAAAGAGATCTCTGGTGCCGACCAAGGGTTAGATTTTACTGTGCGTGCTTGGGGGCAGGGTAATGACTCAACGAGATTGCAATGTATAAAATATACATGTTTGTGCAATTTAAACACTAAATTGCCATTCTTTAATTTTTTTACTGTTTTTTATTTATTTTTGAGCCTCCTTCAGATTCTGTGTCTCCCTCTCTCTCTCTGCCCCTCCCCTACGCACATTCTGTCTCCCTCTCAAAAATAAACATTTTAAAAACGCAAAACAAATAAACTTACATGGATTTGACAATATTCCAATGCACCTCCAGTGTAAAGCATTCAATGCATTTTCAGTGTAAAGCATTCAAATGAATTTCCAATGTCTTTTTTACATATTAAAATTTTACACTATTAACACACTGGCATACATTTTTATTTTGAGGCACTTGCAATGAAGCAAGAACTTAGACATTTGCAAATAATCTTTTAACATGTTCGAGCTGGGGAGCCTGGGTGGCTCAGTCGGTTAAGCATCTGACTTCAGCTCAGGTCATGATCTCACAGTTTGTGGGTTCGAGCCCCGCATCGGGCTCTATACTGACAGCTCAGAGCCTGGAGCCTGCCTTGGACTCTGAGTCTCCCTCTCTCTCTGATCCTCCCTTGCTCATGCTCTGTCTCTCTCTCTGTGTCTCGCAAAAATAAATAAAATGTTAAAAAAATTTTTTTAAATAAATAAAATGTTCTAGCTTACTGTGACTCTTCGGTTTTCAATTACTGTGATTTTTTTTATCAATGTCTTAATTTCACTTAATTCTATAGCAATTTTCAATGACTTATCCATATCATATCTTTTTAATAGCGTTCCTCTCATATTTTATAGATACGGGTCCTTTCCCCTTACCCCGATATGTCACTAATTCATTCAACATTAAATTAGATTTCCAAGTTATAATAACAAGAGCAACTGACATAAACAGGCTTGGGAACTAACGCACGAGACCCTGCGCAGTCGCGCACCCCGCTGGTGGGGAAACTGCATAGATGTTCTGAGTGATCTCAAGACCAGTGACATCAGCATCCCTGACAACTTGTGAAAAATGCAAATTCTTCAGCCCACCCCAGACCTATTGGATTAGAAACTGGGGGGCTAGAGCCCAGAAGCCTGTGTCCTAACAAGCCCTCCGGTGGTTGTCAGGTTCCCTAACATTTGAGAACCACTGCTCTGGAGCATAACCTGCTGGCCCCAGGCCTCTACACAAGTGCGGACCGTGTTTCATCAGGGGGACGGAGGCCATCAGTTAATCGGTTCACAGGTAAGGGGCTCCTTGTGCGTGTCTCTATGTATATACGTAAATTATTTTTTAACCAAATTGAATCCGTCTGTAGTAGACTCCTCTAGCACCCCAGATCACATCCTGGACCATCCCTGGTTTCAGCCCCAAGTGGGGCAGGCTGTGTGTATGAGCACCACCTCCTCCCACTCATACTGTCCACCTCCCTTTCATTTTCTGTCCCAGAGACTCCGTCTCCTGTCTTGCTGCCAGGGGACATTTCTGGAGCCATTCCACACTCTTCCCAGGAGGTTCTAGGTGCATCAGGCCTTCAATTCCCACATTATGTGATGATTTTGATTTTTCTTCTTCCCTGATTCATTCTCCCTGCCACCTCACACCTGCCTCCTGGGATCTCTTCCCCCAGAAACTACCTGCACCGCACCCTTGTCTCAGGCTCTGCTTCCAGCGAAACCCACACTAAGACATACTTCTTTCTTAAGCATATGTCTTTGATATCTTTTCGTCTGAGCACATGTGTTCAATCTCATTTTGTGAGAGTGACTGATACTGTATTTCAGCATATACATCTCCTATAATTCCACCAGTCATCACTGATAAACAACTAGAGTGTTTCAAATTACAAGGTGATGACATTTTTTACAAAAGTCTTTCTACTCTTACACAGATATCGTGGGAAATTTTCAGAAGTAAAACTGTTAGGTATATGCATTTAAAATTTTGGTTAGTGCTGCCAGATTTCCCTCCAAAAAAGTCACGCCATTTCAAACTCACACCCAAAGTTTATGATATGGCCTATTACATTATCTTTCCCATGATTTAGTGTTACCAATTTTTTTTTAATCTCATAAGTAAAATTTATTGACCTTAATTATGAGTTTTTTGGAGCATGAAAAAAAGTTTAATCTCTACAATAGTCCACCCTTTTTTTTTACCTTTTGTATTTTATTTTTGTTTCTAGTGTTGTGCTACTGTAAACAATGATATATAGTAAACATTGTTATGTATTAACTTTGACTATGTTTCTAATTGTTTTTAACATAGATTTTAGAAGCTGAATTACTTGGGGGCGCCTGAGTGGCTCAGTCGGTTAAGCGTCCAGCTTCAGCTCAGGTCATGATCTCAAGGTTCATAGGTTTGAACCCCGCATCAGGCTGTGTGCTGACAGCTCAGAGCCTGGAGCCTGCTTCGGATTTTGTGTCACCCCCTCTCTCTGCGCCTCCCCCACTCATGTCTCTGTCTCTGTCTCTCTGTCTCTCAAAAACAAATAAACGTTAAAAATTTTTTTAAGTTTAATTAATTAGTCGAAGAGTATGAACATTTTAGGGGTGCCTGGGTGGCTTAGTCAACTAAGCATCTGACTCTTAATTTCAGCTCAGGTCATGATCTCACAGCTGTGGGATCGAGCCCATGTCAGGCTATTGAAGATTCTCTTTCTCTCTCCCTCTGCCCCTCTTCCTTGCTTGTGATCTCTCTCTCTCAAAAAATAAATAAATAACCATAATAAGTATGAACATTTTAAAGGCTCGTGAAACACACTAACAAACCGCTTCCCAGAAGTGTGGAATCACTCCGCACGCTCAACCTCAGTCGATGAGAATGACCCATTCTCATAATCTTTGGAAATGGAATACATGGAATTCCATTGTTGTTTTTATTTTAATTATGTAATGGCTAGTAAGGCAAACCATTTTTATGTTAATTCTCCGTTTGTATCTTTTTTATCAACTTCTTACCATTATCCTATTTTTTCTACCATGTTGAACATTTTTCTTATGAGGTAGTAAGAACAATTTATATATTATTTTGACACTGGGTCTCCTTTTACTTTGCATCCTTTAAGGGAAATCTATTAGAAATAAACAAGATCTAAACTTAAAAAATGATAAATCCTTTTAATGAGAGACATTAAAGACCCACCTGGAGAGAAAGCGTATGCTTATGAGCAAAACAACTTCTTTTTCTTATCATTTTGTAATGTCTTTGAAATATGCATTTTTATTACATATAGTACAGTTTTGCTGTGAAAATATAAAAGTAACATGTTTCTAATGGGTTGATTATCTTTTTTCTAAGGACTTCGAGGGGATTTTTCATATTTTCTTGGCAATCAGACTTATCTTGTCCCTTATCTCTACCGCAGAGATCTCCCAGCTTGTGGCTTTCCATTTCACTTATTAAAAAATGTTTGTTGTTGTTGTTTTTAATAGTTTCAGATTAAAGAAGCAGAAGAATATGAAGAGGAGGAGGAAGTCTTTCATTTTCATTTGGTCAGATTTAGCCTTCCTGCCTGCTGTCATTCACTTATTGGACGTTTGTTGAAAAAAAAATCCATCCTGGCTCAAGATGAGAACGATATTCACCTCTATTTTTTGTTAACCTTTTTATGTTTATTTATTTATTTTGAAAGAGAGACAGAGAGAGCACAAGCCGGGGAGTGGCAGAGAGAGAGGGGGGCGGGGAGACAGAGAATCCCAGGCAGGCTCCACACAGCAGTGCGCAGCCCAACATGGGGCTCGATCCCACGAACCACGAGGTCATGACCTGAGCCGAAATCAAGAGTCAGATGCTCAAGCGACTGAGCCCGCCAGCACCCCATTCACCTATATATTTTAAAGTTTCGCTTTAATCTACTTGGAGTTGATAGGGACCCAATTTGGTTTCTCACATGGAGAATCGACTTTTCAGCTTCATTTGTTGAGTGACCACGCTTTCCCCCGTGATCTCCTGTGGCCTGTGTTGTATTTCAAAGTTCCACATATGGGGATCTCTTCTTGGCCTCTCTGCTCTGTTCCATCCACGATTTGCCTATCCCTGCCCTGATTCCACTATCTTCATTATCACATGTTTAAAATAAGACTTAGCTCATAGGGTAAGTGTCCTAACTGTGATTTCTCTTGGCCCTCCTCCTACTGCTCCATATATATTCTGGAATTAACTTGTCAAACTCGCAGACCAGAATTGTGCTGACTCTGGAGATCCAGTGGTGGGGGAGGGGGCATCGGAATCAAAATCCTATCCATGAACGTAAAATATTTCTCACCTTATCTAGATCTTCTGAACGTGACTCACTAAAGAACTCTATATTTTTACGTTTTTGCCTCGCATATATTTTTATAGGGTTAATAGGGTTAATTGTAGGATTGTGTAATGTCGCTTGGCTATTATGAAGAAATGACAGTCTTATTATTACATTTTCTAACTGTTTATAGATGGTGTATAGAAATGCCACTGGCGTTTGTCTGCGGGTTCCATGTGGAGCCACCCTCCTAAGGTCTCCTGTTTTAGATTATTTGGAGTTTTCTATGTACTCAGTAATGTCATTTGTAAAAAATAATAGTCACATATTTCTTTTCAATCCTAATGTCTTTAATTTATTTTTCATGTCTTTATTATTCCTTGACAAGGACCTCCAGGACAGCACTGAATAAGAGTGGCATTAGCGGACACCCTTGTCTTATTCCTACAAATCAATATAACAAAAGTAAACAATCTCGTTGAAAAACAAAAAAGACATAAGCTTATAAATTCAGAGGAGGAAAAAGATATAGCCTATTAATGTATGAAAAGATTTCAATTTTATCAGAACTGTGAACAGGCAAATCCAGATCACAATAAGATGCTATTTGATTCACATTCAACTGACCAAAATTAAGAAAGCTGTCATAGAAGTGTTGGGCAGAACGTGGGCTGGTGGGGTCTCTTGGACCTCGATGGCAGCTTGTAGGCAATGGTGGGGGGTGGGCAGTACCCAGGAAATGCAGGTCAATCTTATCGCTTGAGAACCCAAGTTGGTTGGTGGGCATAGATGCTCACTGCAACCATCAGGTAAATACTCAGATTAAATATTCAAATAAGTAAATAAAAGAGAACATAAAAGGGACAATTTATGAGTATGTGTCATAAACCAAGGCTTGTCACTAATCCACCTCTGGGCATCAGAAGTCCGGGAGGCAATAAAAGGAAAAAGAAAGTCAAATTCACTCATTAACCCCCTTACTGTGGGACCCCTGCCGTCAGCGTTTTCGTAGCGTCCTTTCAGTCTGGTTTTATGCACATTTGTAGATCGATTAGATCGGCAGATGAAAGATAGATACACAAACAGCATAGCAATAACAGAACTGGGACAACACTGTGTAAGCTGCTCTATAAATTGATGGGTTTCTTTGGTTTATTTGCAGGTGTTTTTAAAAGTTCCTATTGTGCTCTGTGACTTAATCTCATCCTTTTCTGCTCGGAAATATTCTGAGAGAAGAATTGATAAAAATCATATGAGAAAGCAGTTAAAGAAGAGAAAAAATTAAGTTTGACTTTAACATTTTCTTTGCAGATAATTGAGAAAACAGTGCTATGGACAGAGGGGGCGGGGGGCTGAGAAAAATCTAGTCGAGAGCTGGTCTGGAAGGACGCTGTGTAGAGCTTTAGGACGTTTGAGTTGAAGGTGAGCATCCAGTCAGGTATTTGGTTGAAAGTTCAATAGAGCGGTATGAACTGCAGGGTCATCAGACTCAGGATGATGAGTGAAACCAGGAAAATGAATGTTGGTGATGTCTAAAGAATAAGAAGGACTTGAAGAGATGGTCAGCGCTAACCGAGCAATATTGTAAAGAGGTAAGTTAGCAGACTGTGAAAATCCACCATTTGGGAAAGAGAAGAAAAAGAAAGAGAGAGTGCACAAGAGAAAGAAGAAAGAGATGCCAAAGTCCCCACAGAGGAAGGGAGCAGAGAGAGAAGAGAACAGAGCAGTGACGGGGGTGGGCGGAAGGCAGAGTCTGAGGGTCCAACCCAACAGCAAAAATGGAGGAAGAGAGAAAACATTGTTGGCAGAGTGTGTGGAACAGAAATCAGATTGGAAGGGGTCAAGGGGACTGAAAGAAATGGAAATAGACCAGGAGGATATGAACCTGCAGGTCGCAGCTCAGTGCCATGAGCCATTGACAGGCCATGCGGTTTATCTCCCCGCTCCCTGGGTGGGCATGTCCATCGTGGCCAAGGAGGAAGGAATCGGGGAGGTTCAGGGCACACCCTCTGCAGGGAAGCAGGCTGGGGTTCCGACTGTACCCTTTCTGCTCCGCCACGCTGCTTCCCACTGTGCCAGCCTTGAGAACCTCTCATTTCCGCAGAACTGAGCGCAGACCTGGCACTAGCAGGTGCTTAATCACTGTTTTCTGGGTGAATGGAAGAATGAAGACATTTTAAGGAAAGTTCTCAGAGGCTCCTGGTTCCACTCTGGGGAACAGTGTGTCTTTCTCCAGCACACATTAGCATACTGTCAAAGCTGAAACACCAGACTACTCTGGCTCTACTTAGAAAATAAATAAATGGATCCTGGCATTCAGGGAGGACACCGCTAGTGGCCAAATATTTTTTAATTTTAAATAAGTGCCATGGGACTTCCGGGATGAAGGATGAAGGCCCTTTAATTTGAACTTCAGCATCTTCATATCTGTTATTTTCTCCAATATATGGCACAAAACTACCTAGTGCACACGTACTTGCTAATGTGCCTGAAACGATTTGAAAATGAAAAGCCTTAATAAATCACATTTGCTGTTTTCCAAAAGACATAGAGAAAATGTGATATCTCCAGCCTGGATTACACAAGAGAGTTGCGTTTCTTTCTTTCTCTTGTTTAATCTGTTTACTGACAGGAAGAAAAAATAGCAACAACGGTGGTGGGGGGGGTGGAATCTGCTTTCTGCCTAACACATGATTCGGCTGACGGCACAAGAATCAGATAATTCTACAGAACACCGACAAGCTGGATCGTGATTGGGATGAAGCTGTAGACTCCTCTGAATACCCACACATATTACCGTCTGATGCTTAACATTCACAAACCATTAGATCCAACATGTATATTTACGGTTTGATAATCAGCTGTCATTAAGGGATGAATAAACAACATAACGCTCATGTTTAGAGGAATATCCAAGTGGGGAAAATAGTGCCAATACCCAAGAACATTTACCTTGTTCCCCTCCATGAAAACAAGGAATGAAATCTCTATAGTTTTGATAGTTCCATCTTAGCTGATGGCCTGCCTTGAATTAGCTGGTAGAGCCCTCGTTTCTTCTTAATTTTTTTCCCATGAAATTTATAACATCAGCCTGTTTCATTGGAAAAGGTTGCATTAAAGTTACCATATTGGAAATAATCATTCAATGGCCGTCTGTACCCAATGAACTCCCAATAGCATCTATGGAAAGAGAACAGGTCAACTATGCCTTTCAGGCTGATAGAACGACTCAGTAACTTTAGTTATATCTCTCACTAGTTTACGGAAGTCACTTAACCTCTCTGGAGCTCAATCTCTTTGCGCTACTTCTTGGATTAGGACAATGGACCTGGGGGTGTGCCAAGTAAAACTCTTCACCTCAGGGTTTGTGTGGATGATAATGTGAGGGTGATGATCATCATGATCATGAAGGCGATGATCTCAGTGCAATGGGAAATGTACACACAAATAGATCAGATTTGGGGGGAGGGGCCGGGGTCTCTTGCACAGCAGCCCTTTTAAAACTCAACACTGTTTGTACAGCCAAGTGTACAGCAGAATGATCACAGGGCTCACAAGGTGGAAGCCACCCAAGTGTCCACTGATGGGTAAATGGATAAACAAAACATGGTCCCCATGATGGAATATTGTTCCCCCTTGGAAAGGAAGGAAATTCTGACACAGAACCGCAAGGTTCTGGATGAACCGTGAGGACCCTCTGCTAAGGGAACAAGCCGGTCACCCAAGGACACATACTGCATGACCCCACCTGTGTGCAGTACCTGGAGTAATCAAATTTCTACCGACAGAGAGGAGAATGATTGTGCCTTGAAGGCGAGATGGAGAACCACCGTGTAATGGAGATAGAGTTGCAATTTGCAAGACGGGAAGGGCTCCGGAGACGGACGGTGGTGGTGGTCCGACAACAGACGAAGGTACTTAACGCTATTGCACTCCACCTTTCAAACACGGAAGACGTTAAATCCTGTGTTATATGTATTTTACCACAATTAAATTTTTAAAGCAATGAAGCTTAAAATAAGAAACCTCAATGATAGCGTTCCAGGTGAAAACTTAACCCCAGCATTCTCTTTTCCCCCGAGACTCCACTAAAATAATATTGAAAAATGTAGGCTCTCACACCAGTGAAGGAAACCAAAGGGAGCCAGTAGAGAGTAAGTAATTTAAGCCAGTTTCTAGATAATGTAAAGGTGACAGGTGACTCTTGGTTGTTAAATCAGAGCAGAGAGAGGCAGGAAGCTGCACATGAATGGTGTGCTCGAGGGGTCATTCAGCCCGGAAGTACCCAGAGAATCTCCAGACTTGAAACCACAGCCAGCTGGATCTTTCTCCAAGTACCTACCCTCAGGTCTGTTATACTCACAACACAAAAGGATATGTTCACAGTAAGGACAATATTTAAAGTAACTCCCCCAGGTGCCTGGGTGGTTCAGTTGGTTAAGCGGCCGGCGCTGACCTCGGCCCAGGTCATGATCCCACGTTGTGAGATCCAGCCCAGCATCGGGCTCCATGCTGCACACAGAGCCTGCTCGGGAGTCTCACTCCCTCTCCCTCTGCCCCTCTCCCTCCCCCCTGCTACTCACTCTCTGTCTCTCGCTCTCTCACCCTCTCTCACTCTCTCTCTCTCAAAAACAAAAATTTTTTTAATTTTAAAAAGAAAAGACCTCACCAGCATGAACCGCAATCTACCGCACAGTATGTACTGATCAGCGCTACCATTTCCTGAAGCCTGTCTGTGCACCAGGCGCCGTACCCAGCACCTTACTGCATTATCACATGAGATGCTTATGGCGACAATATGGGGTTGGCAGTTGTAATGTTATTTTCACTTTACACATGAGAAAACAGAAGCTCCGAGAATTTGCCCAAATATGACTTCATTCACTTAAATTGAAGTCACACCCACGCCTGGCTGACTTCATACAGTCAACCACTACACTACACTACACTACACTCCAGGATGTCCCGGTGAGAACCCTGTGGGGCTTAGAAACACACAGACACATGCAGCTACGGTTATCTGCACACAGATGTGCCCCCAGATAGATATTATGGACCAGATAGCTCAGGAACGGGAAGAATAAAATCTCTTCTTGCCTCTACTTCTCCTGGACTGGACCCAATGGAGGAATGATGGATGCAAGAGAAGGCATTGACGCAGTCCCCATGGACCACCAGGGACACAGAGTCTCTCTGGGGCGAAGGAAGAAGGGGGAAGAGTGGAGGTAAAGAAGGGAATCTGTCACTTTGCTTTGTTTTCTATCTCCCAATACAAATGTAAGCTCTAAGCGCAGGGACTCCATGGACATTTGCCGGTGCTATTCACGGATGGATCCCCAAAAGCTAGAACTGTGGGCACTTTACAGAGTAGAGAGCGGATGCACCGTAGACTTGTTAAATAAACGAACAATTTATTGCCTGAGCCAGCTGACCAGCCAACGCCATCTAGGGCAGGAATCAGCAAACTCCAACAAGGAGCCAAATCCTGCCCTCTTTCTGTTCTTGTTAATAAAGTTTTATAGAAACACAGCCACGCCATTTGTTTACATATTGTCCAGGGTGGCTTTACATAGTGACGGCAGAGCTGAGCAGGGGCTATGAGATTGTACAGCCCACAAAACTGAAAACAGCTACTATTTGGCCCTTTTTAGGCAAAGTTTACCAATCTCTCTGGTTCTGAGACAGGGAGCCAGGGAGATACTAGGGAGCCAAGGACCACGAGCTATTGAATCTCAACGCCTAAGCAGCGCGTGGATGGGAAATGGTTTCTGAGCCCATAATTCCGTCCTGTGAATTAGCTCTGCACAACCCCCAAATGATCCTGAAAGGAGTGAGTCTTATGCAGAAGGAAACTCCCTCCCCTGGACACCTCACACATAGACAAGAATGACGATGCCGTCCATGAGGAGGAGTTTTATCTGAGGCGCTGACGAGCTTCTTCATCTCATCAGTCCTGTGACCTACATGGCGAAGAGGTGCCCGAGCATGGGTCTGCCCAGCAAGCTTCCATTTTCCAAGATTCTTGAGCCAAGCGGAGTGGCAAGGCTGAAGGCCTACCCGCCCGCCTGCCCCCTGCTCACCAGGGTTCCCGCTTCTTAGAATCTCTGCAGGGCGTGAGCTCAACCGTGAATCACGTTTCCCCGCAATGTTGAACCGGAAATCACAAACTTCCGCTTGGCTATTTAACTTTAGAAAATAGCGAGCGGGGGGACAAGAGGCACAGGGCAGTTTCCATTTCCAAATATTCTCATGGCGGCAGGGCTGAGGTGGGGCTTCTCACGGCCGCCCCTCCACGCCTCACCTCCCTGCTACTCCTCCACAGCCATCCTCTCCGTCTCCCTCCCCAAGGGACATCTACACATCCCTTTCTGCTGTGGACTGAAGGGTTGGGTCCCCCCAAAATTTATATGTTGAAGCCCCATCCCCCAGTGTGATGGCCTCTGGAGGTGGAGCGTTGGGAGGTAGTTCGGTCATGATGGTGCAGCCTTCGTGACGGGGACCTGCACCCCTACAAGAAGAGACGGGAGAGACATGATCTCTCCCTCTGCCATGTGACGATACAAGGAAGAGACTGTCTACAGCCCCGGAAGAGGGCCCTCACCAGAACCCAACCACGTGGACATCCTGATGCTGGACTTCTGGCTTCCAGAACCATGAGACCCTAGTGTCCGTGTATGAGCTCCCTCAGTCTGGTGTTTGCTACCACTGAGCTGACTCTCCACGGTCCTGGCTCCCTGGGGTTTGCCTCCAGCCCGTCAGCTCTAGCACCACCTGGCCACCCACTCCACAAAGCCCACCAGAACCACCACGGACGGTCAATCAGACAAAAATTGTGTGCACCCGGAGGCACATTCTTTGCACGTATAAGATGGCATAGTCAGGGGCACCTAGGCGGCTCAGTCGGTTGAGCATCCAACTCAATTTTGGCTCAAGTCATGATCCCAGAGTCATGGAATCAAGCCCCACACTGGGCCCCATGCTGAGTGTGGAGCCTGCTTGAGGCTCTCTCTCTTTCTCTCTCTCTCCCTCTTCCCTTCTCCCTGGGTTGCTCTGTCTCTGTCCAAAATGTAAAAAAATAAGATTTTAAATGTTTTTCTAAGTAAAATCGCATATTTATTTGCATAGACACCAACAGTGAGTCATTTGCCTCTGGGATGAGTAACTGATAATGAACAACTGAGTCCTGACCGACAGGGGCAGGCGTGGCTGGCACAGCCCTGTACCCGCTTTTTCTGGTGAACCTCCGTTTGGGAGAAGAATTCTCCTTGAGGGTTTCAGGAATTCCCTCCCCAATTTATGTGCCTGGGGAATACACACCTATCATCCTACATAAATCGAGATTCTGCTAACCTGCGATCAATACAAACATCCCTGTGAGCACAACTTATTGCTGGAAGTTTCTTCATCTTGCCAGAACGCAGCTGTAGTAATACTATTAATATTTCACATGGAGGAGCCAAAACTGGGAGCGGAGAAGACGCACTCCCCCAGCCCTCCTCAGCACACTTCCAGAAACCATGAAATAGTTCCGAGACACACTTGAGTCATTCTCGGTGACTTTACGATAACCCCCACCAGTCTCGCTTTATTTCACGACATTCTGTTCATAGCAGCCCTTGAAGGGCACGCAAGGTGCACGGACAGGTATTTCTGGCGTGGTGGGGCTGTTGAGTTGCGCGTCTGTCGTAACAAGTACTGAAAGTCGGTTGCAGTGGAAGCTTCAATACTTCTGCAAAGTGGAGAGAGACGTAAGTAAAACGAGCAGCTAAAACAGTGCCCAAATTAGATGTGATCCCCCCTCCCCAGTATGGGCAACATGCAGGTGAGCCTGGAGAATGGCAGCAGGCAGCAGGAAATGGCAAAATCACAAGACCAGCCCTGTCCAGGCGGCGGCTGTCGGTGGCCTGCCCTGTCCATAAAGAAGCAAATGGAAAAGACTGCAGGACTTGGGGTGCTGGTGGCTGCACAGTGATGTGAGGGAGGCCAGCAAATCAGGGTCCAATCCCAGCATTCGTCTGAAGCCCAAAGAACTGCAAGTCCAACATTTAATTCACTTATATCGAATCCACCCAGCATCCCAGACAGGCCCGAGGATTGACAGGATCGCCCTGTTCGAATGCGTCTCTCCTAAAGCAACCTGGTAAGGCTCGTGGTTCCGTCTCAGCAGTAACCGGAAAATGGATAAGATGTTCCTGGTGCCATTTTGAAAAGTTGAATCCAGTGGAACGAAAGCGAAGACGGCTTCCTGAAGACACCACTTGGGGAAAAAACAAAAGCTCTAAGGAAAAAGCACAAATGCTCCGTAATCATCAGCTGATGCCTGTAGTCAGCCTCGCCCCGGCTTGGACGGTGGGGATGATAATTCTCTGTTGTAAGACATTCTCTTTAACACTGACACCTTGGCCCTGAAGATAAATGTTGGCTCACTCGTTTAGAATAAGAAATGGGTCCTGCTGGTTTGGGAACTCGGAATGCAGTGGGGCTTTTCTTTTATTCAGCATATAATCCTTGGCAATGTCATGCGAGGGGAGGAGGAGGCCTGCTTCAGAGCAAAGACAAGTTTCCTCCAAGGCCATCTCAACACAAGGACACATGGACACACGGAAACACCAGAGGATGAGAACAAAAATATGGTTTCCTCTCTGGCTTTGCTATTTTGTGAACAATTTGGTCCAATGATATTGCCTCCCATTTTCGTCTGACAGCGTGAGGTCACAGGGAGGGGCTACAAGGAAATCTTCAGAGGATGACGGTGGAGGAAGTTCAGAATTCAAGGCTCTCCCACCAGGAGGGAGGAGGGGGAAGGGGACAGGGAAAGGCTTGCAGACCACACACCTTGAGCACCGGGCAGCACAGGCCCTGGAAAAACAGAGGGGGGGTGGGTCATGTGGAGTCCTCTCTGACAAAGACAGGAGATCACTTGTCCTCGAAGCTTCTGGAAAACGGCCGCCCCTGGCTGGGTGACTGGGGCGACGGTCCTGAAAGCATTCTTCAGGTATCCGCTACCGGCCCGAGAAGCCGTGTATCTGAGCAGCTTTTGATTTGGAAACGAGACTGAAAGGGTACAGAGAGCCGGAAGCCTGCACACATCTCCCTTGCCAAAGTCCTTTCTGCAGCAGTGCCTCCGCTCCGCTCATACCTGTGTCCAGATGGACACTTTGACCTTGGCCGCGGCCACTCGGGTCCTCTCCTGTCCGTGC
The DNA here is from genome assembly GCA_004023785.1 of Mungos mungo. NCBI lineage: Eukaryota > Metazoa > Chordata > Mammalia > Carnivora > Herpestidae > Mungos > Mungos mungo. The sequence goes on along the minus strand of PISW01005880.1, from coordinate 60,279 downwards.
CGGGCCTGGGTTTGGCTGGGCTGCCGTGGAGGGGCAGGAGGGACGACCATCTGGTGCAGGAGGCGGCGCCTGACAGGTGGCTCGGTGGCGGGAGAACTTAGCGGACCGACACGAACCCAAGGAGCGGCTGGCTGCCGTGAGGCTCACAGAAACCGCGCAGGCCAGCCCGGCCGGGGACGCGGAAAGGCCAGCAAGCAGCGAGGAACTGGGTCACCCGTTCCACTGCCGCCGTGGCATGGCCCTGAGTGAAGTCCCTGCACCGCAAGCCTGCCAGCGACAGGAGGGCCGGCCCCAAGGTAAGACAAGGGGACCAAGGCCCCTGGGGAGGAGGAGGGGCTCTGGGAGTGGAGCCCCGTATCTGGGTCCTTGTGTCCCAAGCCACGTTCACAGCAGCCTTTGATGACCATCCCGTAGCTTCTTCCAGAAGGTGAATGTGGCTCGGTCCAACCAACGTGACTCTCGGGGCACCTGGGTGGCTCAGTCGGTTGAGCGTCCGGCTTCAGCTCAGGTTATGATCTCACGGTTCGTGGGTTCGAGCACCGCATCAGGCTCTGTGCTGACAGCTCAGAGCCTGGAGCCTGCTTCAGATTCTGTGTCTCCCTCTCTCTCAGCCCTCCCCTGCTCACGCTGTCTCTCTCTGTCTCTCAAAAATAAATAAAAAACATTTAAAAAATTTAAATAAAAAACAACAAAGTGACTCTTGAGGTGCGGATGCCGTGAAGAGGGAGCAATGGCATGAGATTCCTATTCCTGGTGCTCGGAACCAGCTCCAGCAGCCCGGTGTCACCCAGGGCCGCTCGCAGTACCAAAGGACCTCCGTGGGGCCCGCCTGACAAGGAAAACAGCTGTTTGACCCACTCCCTCTGACCTTGGGGAAGCTAGCACGTTCAAGTGAAGGACACCAATCTGACAAACGGTGTCTACAGGCCTCACGGGAGGAATGAGGACCATGGAGATGATTCTGAGTTTGGTCCTGGCTCGACAATTTGCAAGTTACGTGACATTGGCGAACTTTTTTTTTAAGCTTATCTATTTCTTTCTTTTTTTTTTTTAGTTTATTTATTTATTTTGAATGAGAGAGAGGGAGGGAAGGGCAAAAGAGAGAGGGAGAGACAGAATCCTAGGCAGGCTCTGCACTGTCAGAGCAGAGCTCAACCTCACAAACCATGAGATCCTGACCTGAGCCAAGTTCAAGAGTCGGATGTTTAACTAACTGAGCCACCCAGGCGTCCCTGATGTTGGGGAACTTCCCTTCCTCACCTGACCTTTATTCTGTCATTAGTAAGGTCATATAATAATGCATCATGTGACCCGAGGGCTAAGTGAGATGTAGGGTCACCAGAGAGTGGATGGCACGTAGGAAGCCAGCCTTTCTTCCCAGCCACCCTCACCCCTAGGGTCCCTCCGATTAAAACTTCTGCAAATCCTGGAAAAGCCGATATTGGCCTATAACTTCTTTGGGATCCTGTTCTCTTCAGGCTGACTTCATTTGTCCAGGGAGGGGATTTGTCCAGGTAAGGGATTCCGTAAAAAGGTGCAGGCACCAGTCACCCGGACTGGCTTATACTTGGGCAAATCACCTTTCCTCTGTACCCACAAATAAACCACACCCACCATTTCCCCAGTAGCCACTGAGCCACAAACGGCACCCCCACAGACCTGGTGTCCGTCTTCGGGGGCGCCCAGGGCGCTCAGAGATTTGCTCCTATCTCATGGGGAAGGGGTGCTCACATCCGTGGCCTGGGACCACCTGAGCGGCCAGAGGTGTGCAGAGGAGTCTGGGGGTCCGCTTTTCCAAAAGCTGAGGTTTCCTGGAAAAGGGAAACTGAAATCTCGGAGGCAGTCGGCATCAAAGGAAGATTTAGAAAACGATGGGGAATTTGTTAGGGGAAAAGGAGGGGCTTGGCTAGGACTTCCCTCCACGGCTGATAACCTTTGCACCAAGTCCAGATGAGCAATTCCTTCTTAGGCTGATTCAACATCAATTTACTGGCCACCCCATCGAGCACATACGTCACACCGTGTGCTGGGGGTTCGAAATCCTAAGGCTGAACAACACTTTAAAGATAGAATCTTCTAGACTTCTGACTCTCTACATGAAGAAAATGAGGCCCAAGATGGGACGTGACTTGGACAATGTTGAACAGCCAGTGGCTCTAGAGAATCTGCATCCGCCTGACCGCTCCCGCCCCTCCCCTCCTCTCCACACCCTGCCCTCCCCGCCACCCCCTGCCCTCCCCTGGCTGCCCAGCAGGGACTGCAAACACGCTTTGTTTTTGTCCTGCCATGTTTTTCTGCCAATTTCAAAAAAAAGCACAGAGAGCCATCTTCTCTTATTAAGATCTGCCCACGTGGGACACCGGGTCAGAGTTTCTCACAGGCAGCAATCTGCTATCAGGCTTCTGTCCAAAGGGATCTGAGGGCCTCACTTGGCCACAGGCCTCCCCTCCATGTGCCGTTTATTCCTGTCACCCGCTGGCCCTGGAGCCTGGGTTTGCAAGCCCTGCATCAGGGAGAAGAGGCGGGCACCCTCCCCCCACCCCAGACCCACGAGGGCCAGCACTCAGGTCCCCTGTTAACGTTCATGGCCAAACCTCAGTGAGATGTTCCAACCTAAGAACAGTTGTGCAAACACCAAACTTAAGAAGTATAAGGGCGCCTGGGGGGCTCAGTCAGTTCATCATCTAACTTTGGCTCAGGTCACGATCTCAGGGTTCGTGAGTTCAAGCCCCACGTCAGGCTCTGGGCTGACAGCTCCGGGCCTGGCACCTGCTTCAGATTCCGTGTCTCCCTCTCTTTCTGCCCCTCCCCCACTCACAATCTGTCTCTCAAAAATAAATAAAACATTAAAACATTTTTTAAAAAAAGAAGTATAATCAACATGTTTACATTTACATTTTAGCAACATTGATGGTCCAAGGGATTTCCACTTGCCTGAAGCCGTGAGTCCCAGAGTGCGGGGCTCCTTTCCTAGAGAACTTTGATGTCCCCCCCGAGGGCCACGAAGGTTGAAGCGGGTTCTTCTCGACCTTCTTCCTGGCCCCACACAGGGTGCCGCAGAGAGGTTCTCTTTCAGGCCACCCTCACCAGCTGGGACCAGTTACCTCCTCGGCCATCCTGCCCCGGCTTCTCAGGAGCACATCCGGCCCTGCCTGCCCGCCATCCCAGCGGGGGTGGGGCCTGGAGAACTGGGCTGCGTTTGTTGCCAAGTTCAGAGGAAAGGGGTTTGCTCTGCAAATTAACTGTGTTAGCAGAGAGGAAAGTAAACGTTTAACCTACAGAGAAGCTCCTATTTGGAAAACACTTAGCTGCCCTTTCCCGCAGACAATCCACGTGCTAATTGTAAAGAATTACATTAAAATGGGCCCAGCCTGACCTTGGGGCCGGCCAGAGCACCTGACCTCCAGCGAGCCTTAGAATGTGGATCTCGACCAGGCAGGCGGTTCACCAGCCAGATAAGCCTTCCCATATTTATTTCCGCTAAAAGCTCCCGGTGATTCTTAGGACATCTGCAAACAGGCACGATGGATCCAGTCATTTTATTAAGGGACAGTGGAGCAGGGCTAGGCTAACAGAGACTTTGTGACCAGCACTGACCAGGAAAATGTCACTGCCCTGCCCAGAAGAAGCACAGTTCTGGAGTCAATCTGAGCCACCACTTGGAGGTAAGAGCCAGAAAGACCTCTGGAAACACCCTGATGCTTTTTCCCTGATCCTTCCAAAGCAGGTGGGGCCCGGGACGGGGCTGCTGGTCAGAGCCCTGCTCGTCCTTCCGGCTCAGCACCAACGTGCCCCCCAAACCCTGCCCAGTCTTCTGCCGGGTCCCCAGCTCAAGTGTTACCTCCTCCAGCCCCTTCCCCAGCCCTCACATCCCCCAGCGCTGGCTGCCTGTGTCTGCACCACCCATGGGGGTCCCTGTAGGCAGGCCCACTTTTCTCACTCATTTGTCTCCCCTGCCCTCTCCCCACCCGTCTCTGAGCGCCAGGACAGCGCCGAGCCCAAGATAGATGCGCAGTAATGTTTGCTGAGGTGGAGAGAGTGAGAGTTTAGAACCACAAGAAAGACATATGGGAAATGTACAAGAACATCATGTTGAAGAAAGTGTGATACAAACTTTCAGAACCAGGGATTCCTAGGAAAACACTTTGTTTGGAAGTTGGAATGTTATTTACTGATTCAGTTAACACTCAGCACCTGCTCTGTGTGAGGCGCCACGAGGGCTTTGGTTCTCTGGGGCTAGGTGTGGGGCGAGATAAGGGGGGCCCCCAGGGCACAAGGTTTAAGGAGGGGTTCACTCTCAAGGTCAAGCAAGAACAAGGTGGGCCCCTGAAAGTGAGCACCTCCAAGGTGCCTTCTTGCCTTCCCGGACCCCACGCTGCTTAAAACAACCATCTCAGCATTCTTCCTTATGGGGGGCACCTGGGTGGCTCAGGCGGTTAAGCATCTGACTCTTGATTTCAGTTCAGGTCATGATCCCAAGGTTGTGGGATTGAACCCCTGAGTGGGGCTCTGTGCTGAGTGTGGAGCCTGGTTGAGATTCTCTGTCTCTCTCTCTCTCTCTCTCTGCCCCTCTTCCCTGCGCGTTCTCTCTCTCTCTCTCTCTCTCTCTCTCTCTCCAAAAAAAAAAAACAAACCTTCATGGTACTGCAGGTTTAAAAGGCTCCGCTGGGCAATCCTGCTGGTCTCATCCGAGATCTTGTGATCTCGTGAAATTTCACTTGGCAGCTGGGCTGAAGTCACCTGGACGTTTTGCCAGAATGGACCTAGAGCTGAGTATCACGCACATAATATTGCCTCGCGGGCTTTCCAGAAGGACACTCAGTCTCACAAGGCAGTTAGGTCACCCAACAGTAAGCATTCTAAGATGGGGAAGGCAAAGGTGCCCGGCCCCTCGGATGCCGAACCTAGAGCGGGCACAATTTCACTTCTGTAGACACCCTTTTGGTCAATGTCAAGTCAGTCACCGGAGCGTCCCAGATCTGGGTGCGAAGTGTGCACCACCTCTCCAGAGAGAATGTGATAAAGTCTTTGTGGCCATTCTAACCCATCCCGATGAATTGAAGAGAGTTAACCATTTCCTAATTCCAGGAGGGATTATGGAAACAGGAAGGTTGGATGCCCTGGGTTGGAAGCCGGGCTCTGTCACTTTCACGGCGTTTCATTGTTCTCATTTACAAACTGGAGATACAAATATTTGCCCAACAAATTAGATGGGGCCCTGTGCCGAGCTCTCTGGCAGGTGCTGGGAGTATGACGGTGAACAGGACGGCTGACCTGGCTCCTAGCGCAATTTTATTCTGAGAGAAATAGATTGTTTAAAAAGGAAATCTAGAAAGAGGACTTGCGGCAAGCTCTATGAAAGAAAGGGAAAGGGTGTTGAAATAAAGGACAGATTGGGGGCCTCCAGAATGACCAAAGGTCTATCTCAGGAGGTAACAGTAGACGGAGATCTGAATGCTGAGAAGGTCTGAGGACTGAAGGGAGCTGGGAGCCAGGGGAGGCGCTGAGAGGTAGGAATGCCTTGAACTGAAGGGAGAAGAGAAGGCTTGTCCTTACTCCTTGGCTTTGCACTAACCCTGGAAAGGTAAGTAAAACATTAAACAATCAATTTGCAAATACAGTATGAGCACAGAATGCCAAGCAGTGATCGCTCTAGGACTGCAAATTATTTGGTATTGACTGTTCTTCGTGAAGGCTTGAGTGATGGGGCAGAAATAGTTTCCCTGATGATCCTGTTGTTTTCAACGGAGATGACTCTTCAGTGTTTATTTGTTTATTCTGAGAGCAAGCACAAGCAGGGGAGGGGCAGAGAGAGAAGGAGAGTGAGAATCCCAAGCAGGCTCCACGCTGGGAGTCCAGATCTCACCGACAGTGAGATCATGACCTGACCCCAAACCGAGAGTCCACGCTTCACCGGCTGAGCCCCTCCCTCTGCCGTTTTTTGTTCGTTTGTATGCTTTATTTGTTTTTGAGAGAGAGAGAGTGCAAGAGAGGGAGGGATGGAGAGAGGGGGGCATGGGACAGAGGCTCCGAAGTGAGCTCTGCGCTGGAAGCAGGGAGCCTGATGCAGGGCTTGAACCGACGTGAGATCTTGACGACTTGAGCCCAAGTCGGATGCTCACCCACTGAGACACCCAGGCGCCCCTTCAGAGTGACAAAGCTGAAGTTTGGCTCCACCCCAAAGCCCCGATCTCTTGGGGGGTGTTCGTGGCCCCGTGGGCCAACCCCACAGGGACAAGGGCGGTGGGGTTGGACTTCAGAGCCATCACCCCCTTACCTTCAAGTCACCCCCCACCCTCAAGCCGTACCAGCCTCTGCCACGGGTCCTCTCCACTCGCTTGCCCACGATCATGCGCACTGACAGCTGGACCCAGCGGGTCCCCCTTTCTCCGCACCCCAGACTTTGCCAACATGCTAGCCGAGTTCGTCATCTGCACGCGCGCTCCATCCCACTATCAGAGCTCCTCCTGACTTCCGCTGGCCTCCCTCCTCCTTGCCAGCCTCCCCGTGCCCCTCCTGGGCCCTTCATCACAGGCGATGTCTCCACTAAGGAAATAGCAAATGTCAGGGCCGGTCTCTGACCTTCTCCCTCTTTCATCCCACCTCACAGGCTCCTCTCGGGTTCAGGGAACTTGCGGCCAATTGAGCTTTTGCTGTGAGTCTCTTTCTGGATTCCCTTCCATCCCTAGAAATTCTTGGCATCAGGTGCTTTGAACATCGCCTTGACGATTCCCTCATCCTTATCCTTAAACCAACTTGCTGACAAGCCACTTCTAAATAAACCCTTCAGTACCCCCGTCCCAGACCCTCATTCTCTCTCAAACCCACCCCAGCCAGGTTCTCACCACCAATCTTCCATTAAAAATGCCCTGCTCAGGGCGGCCAGTGACCTCCATGTCGCTAAAGCCGTTCTCAGTCCCCACCTGTCAGCTGTACTTCCTCCCTCGGGCTGCGTTTTCTCTCTGTGGCTTTCAGGATGCACTCTCCGGGTTTCCCTCCCAGGCTGACTGCTGTTTCTTGCTTTTTTGCTGGTTCTTCTTCTCCCAACTTAATGTTTGGAGTGTGCAGGGCTCAGTCTTTGGTTTTCTCCTCTGCATCCACATTGTCAATGATCTCACCTAGTCTCATGGCTTTAAATAAAACGTGTATGCTGACAACCCCCCCAAATATCTATGTTTGTCGCTGAGATGTAGTTCCTAAACTTGGCACTTGCATATCACTAGCCCACTCAGCAAACACCTCAAATTCAACATGTCCATGATCTTCCCCCCACCCATTCCGTTGCTACTAATTCTATCTTTACCAGTTTCCAGAGAAAACTCCTTTGAAAAACAAAATTCTCTCAAGCTCGACATTCTAACTTCAACATATATCCAATCCTGGTTATTATGAGAAGTTCTAATCAATAGACTCTTGTGAAGATAATATAAAAATATAACTACCTAAAGGCACTGAAGAACAGCCCAGACAGGTTTTCAAGGAGAGTAGACCCAGGGAGAAAGGAATGACCCTGGATGAGTTTCCCACTGTTGATGGGTGTTACCCAAGGGAGGCCTCGCACGTACAGCAGGTGAGGCATCTGAAAGTCTAATAGCAAAACTTTAGTCCTGTTTGAAGAACTAGAAGAGAAGGTCCAAGTCAGCCGTATCTGACAGAGAACGAGAAGGGAAAGGTTGAAAGGGAGAGAACCGAAAAACGGAAACCCGGATTTCAGGATGTAAACTGAACCCAAATCTCTGAGTGACACCAAACCGCATGTGGGAAGGGCAGATCCCAGAGGCCCAGCCTGGGCTAAAGGAACTAAACTGAGATTTGATTGGCCACCAACTGCAGGGAAGACAACTTACACCTGGAATTCATCCAGTTATGTGACTGCTTAAGAAAACAGGCACTCTTCAAAGGAATATAATGGAACCCAGTGACTCCACAACAGAACCTTCACGGTACAATCCAAAATTACTCAACAAAGAAATGGGGAAAATGTGACTGTACTGGGCTCTTGGGAGCCCAAGAGAAAAGATGACCTAGAAAAGACAATTTTTCTCTATTTTTTAAATGCCCATAATAATGTATGGGAAAATATGAAAAAATTTACATTTCCAGACTCTGATCACACCATAACCACCTCCTTATTGTTGCTCTGTTTACATGACAGGTGGGACACTGCACTGGCCTTCAAACTGATCTTCTGTTTCTACCATTGCCCCTTCATAGTCTCCTCCCAACACGACACCCAGAAAAATCCTCCCAAAATAGAAGTCTGATCATACAGCCTGTGCTCAGAACCCTCTGATGGCTACCATCGTATTCAGAGTAAACGCCAAAGCCCTTGCAATGGCAAATACAACTGTGTCTATCTGTAGAGGCTACGCTAACAGAATATTGGAGACTTGAAGGCTTATACCTTCCACCTTAAACCACGGACATTGGTTTCTCACAGTTCTGGAGGGTGGAGGTCCAAATCAAGAAGTCCTTGTTTCCATGACAATCTGCTACCTAGTTCATGGCTGCCCATCTTCCCACTGTGTCCTCACAGGGCAGACGGGGTGAGGGAGTTCTGTGGGGCCTCCCATATAAGGCCACCAATCCCGTTTATAAGGGCCCACCCTTATGAGCTTGTCACTTCCTAAAGGCTCACCTCCTAACCTCACCTTGGGCTTAGAATTTAATGTATGGATTGGGGGAGGCATACATATTCAGTCCTTAGCAACAACCTAATGTGGTGTGGCCCCCGTACCTCTTTGGCCTCTTCTCTACATCTCTTCCTTTCACTCACTGGGTGCCGGTCACACTAGTCTTCCAGCTACTCAGACACTCCAGGCAAATGCTCCCTCCTTAGGGTCTGGTATGCCTTCTGCCTGGACACTCTTCTCCAGATGCCTACTTGGGTAATGCTCTCCTCCTCCAGGTCTTTGCCCAGATTTCACCTCCCCACTGAGGACACCCTGACCCCCCTACCTTCTTCTACCTCCACACCCACTGCCCCAGATGCCCCCCTCAGCCTGTTCTCCTCTTTTTCCCATGTGACTTATCACCTTCTGACATAGTCTATGATTTTCCTTTTGCTGTATTATTTGTTGTACGTCTATCCAGCTCTGAAGACAGGAATCTTTGTTTTGTTTGCTAGTATGTCCCAGGAGCCCAGTAGAGTGCCTGGTTCGTAGCAAGCACTCAATAATGAGTGAAATGAATAAATACATTAACTAGTGCTAGGGAAAACCATGTAATTGTGAGGACAAAAACCCCAGGCGAAATATACATACCTGTATTTCCTCCCTTGCAAATTTCCATTGAAGTGAAAAAAAAAAGGAGATATTAAAAAAAATTTTTTTAAGCTGTCTTGAGGGGCACCTGAGTGGCTCAGTCGGTTAAACGTCTGACTTCAGCTCAGGTCATGATCTCATGGCTCATGAGTTCGAGCCCCTCATTGGGCTCTCTGCTGGCAGCATAGAGCCTGCTTCAGATCCCCTGTCCCCTTGCCTGCCCCTCCCCCACTCATTCTCTCTCTCTCTCTCTCTCTCTCTCTCTCTCTCTCTCTCAAAAATAAACATTTTTACAAAATAAACATAAAATTGGCTTTGAAAAACAAGCAAGGGAGTCTGCATCTGGTCAGAGTTTGTGGAAACTCTGGAAGATAAGCCGCAGGTGCACTGGGTTGGTTGTTCCACAAAGCAGGTTGTCACAAAGCATGTCCCAGCCCCTTGTGTGATGAGGCACTGTCCCCAGTGCTGCGGAGGACAGTCAGTGAATGTCCAGCTCTCAAGGAGTGAGGGGAAGGTGGGCAGAAAATAGGAACGAACCTACTGTTTTAAGCAGATAAGGCCAGAGATAGAGTGACACCAGTAAGGTGGTAGAGTACGTACTTCGAAGGCTGGACCTAGTCCCCAAAGGAGTAGGACGTTGAGATCTAGAAGCCGTAGGAGGAGTAGGTCCTTTCTGAAACCCTGTCGGAAGGTTGGAATTTATTCTAGCTACAACGGGGACGTACTGGATGGATAAAAGCAGAGAAGTGACATGACTAGACAGAGATTTTTGTAAAGACCTCTCTGGTTTCTGAGTACTGGGTGTGCTGTGGGGGCACAGGACAAGGGGGTGGCAGGGAGGTGAGTCAGAGACAGTTGCAGAAGTCCAGGCAAAAGGAGACTGGGCCTGGGACAAGATTATGACAATGAAGATGTGAGAAGTTCTTTGGATTTTTAAAAATATTTTTTAATGTTTGTTTATTTTTGAGAGAGAGAGAGACTCTGAGCCGTCAGCATAGAACCTGACACGGGGCTTGAACTCACGAGCTGTGAGATCATGACCTGAGCCGAAGTTGGACATTTAACCACCTGAGCCACCCAGGCGCCCCAGACGTTCTTTGAATTTTGATTTTGGGTAGAGGTACCACAACAGGAATTGCCAGTGTTCTGGATGCCAAGGGTGAGGTCAAGGGAGGAACCAGCAGTGAATGCTGTCTCGGCCCAATGCCGCGGGACAGTGATGCAGTTTACTGAAAGGCTCAAACACACAAGGGAGTGGGCAGGTGCTCCCCCAGCAGGTGTCTCCAGATTCCCATCCGCGGGGCCTCTGTAAGCAGGCCGTCTTCGGATCTGCAGTTAGCAAGGAAGGAAAAATCACAGGCCAGTGTCCTTCCTGAGCACAGATGCAAAAGACCTAAACAAATATGAGCAAATCAAATTCAGCGATAACTTTCAGTTTCCATTTCCACACGTCAGGGGCTTGGAATGGGCCACTCCATCCCAAGAAGTACAAAGCCAAATAGACCGAAGACGTGAACAGTTCTTCTTAAATCCGGGAGAGGAGAAGACCACACACACACTTCTCCCAGTGCTGGAGAGACGGGCGACCATAGCGAGTCACAGCCTCCCAGACCAGAGATTTGCCAGCGGAAACCAACGAGAGAACGGGGCCGTGGGCGGGGGACCCTGAGCTCTAATTGGCAAACTGCTCAAGGCTCAATGCAGACAAATATGAAGTTGAAAACTCCAGGGGGACCCGGTCAGAAGGGAGCCCCCCAGGTACTGTGAAATTTACTTCCAGGAGCTCAGCCATATCAGAGGAAAAACACCCGCTCAGGCTTCCAGCAGGGGGAGTGGAAAAAGAGCCCTTCTGACAGAGGTCAGAGCGTTCTGTCCCTCCCTGCCCTCAAGGGAAACTAATAACTAGAGCCCCAGTGACTTAGGGGAAGGAAGATCCCCACCTCCACTCCAGCTATCCTGTCCCAGCGAAGGGAGACACCCACACTGAGGAACACTTGTGAAATTCACGGCCCAGAGGGAGGGGCTCACTAGGCAACTGAGACCCCATCATGGGACCTAGGCTGCCTCCCCACTCCCTAGACCTCACCACCACGTAACTACAGGCTACCTGGCACCTAGTACGTTCCTTCTACCTGGTACGTCGTGTCTGGATATCGGTTCAAATTATAAGACATACTACAAGGCAAAAGACGCAACATGAAGAGAGAGCAAGCATCCAACCAAGCATGGCAGGGGTGTTGGAATTGTCAGAACAGGAATTTAAAACACTATGATTAACACACTAAGGGCCCTAGTGGATAAAGCAGATGGCACGCAAGAGGAGACGGGCGATCTAATCAGAGAGATGGAAATCCTAAAAAAGAACCAGAAAGAAAAACCAGAGGGGCGCCTGGGGGGCTCAGTCGGTGAAGTGTCAGACTCTTGGTTTCCGCTCAGGTTATGATCCCATGGTTCGTGAGTTCAAGCCCCGCATAGGGCTCTGTGCTGACAGTGTGGAGGCTGCCAGGGATTCTCTCTCCTCATCTTTTCTCTCTGCCCCTCCCCCGCCCGTGTGCTCTCTCAAGATAAATAAACGTACAAACAATAAATACTGGAGATCAATAACGCTGTAAGAGGAATGAGAAGGATATTTGATGGACTCAGTAGTAGCCTGGACACGGCCGAGCAAAGAACCTCTGAGCTAGAGGAGAGGTCAGTAGGACCCTCAAACACTGTAAAGCAAAGAGAACAAGGAATATCCAAGAACTCTGGGACAAATAAAAGTGTCGCATGTGCAAAACAGAAATACTAGAAGGAGAAAGAGGAAGGCACAGGAGGGATATCTGAAAGAATGACTCAGAATTTCCCCAAATTAATGTCAGGCCCCCAAACCCCAGATGCAGAAAGCTCAGGGAACAAGTGGCGTAAATGTCCAAAACACTTACCCCTGGGCACATGCTCTTCAAAGTACAGAAAATGGAAGGTAAAGAAAAACCTTAGAAGCCGGGGAGGGTGGGGGGCATTGGGGGGGGGAACAGGTCACCTAGAGAGGAACAAAGACAAGAAATACCTCTGACTCGGGGCACCTGGGTGGCTCAGTCGGTTGATGTTGGCTCAGGTTGTGACTCCAGGGTCGTGGGATCCATCCCCGTGTCGGGCTCTGCGCAGTACGTGAAGTCTGCTTAAGATGTACTCTCTCTCCCTCTGCCCGTCTCCTCCACTTGTGCTCTCTAAAATTTAAAAAAGAAAAGAAAAGAAATACCTGTGAACCCATTGGAACCACGCAGAAAAAGGAGAGAGTTGAGTGGAATATTTAGTGTTGAGAGAAAGAACCACCAGCCTAGAAATCTGTGCCCTATGAAATTAATTATCCTTCAAAAGCAAAGGAGAAATAATGACTTTTCAGACGAACAGAAGTTGAGGGAAGGTTTTGCAGTAGCTCTGCCTTACAAGAAATGTTAAAAAGTGTTTTAGAGAGAAGGAAAAAATATAGAGATCAGAAATGTGGATCTACATAAAGGAAGAAAAAAGTGAAGGTAAAATAAAAAGTTATTTTTCTTAATTGATCAAACAGAGAACAGTTGGTTCAAAATAATCATAACCACAACATATTCAGTCCTGTTTGGTTTTGTGCATATCATATATACGGATACTGTGTTAGTATATACATAGAGCCTAGTGATGTTTACGTTTAAGTGAAATGGATGACAGCAATGATGAGTGGGAGGGGAAGAAGGAGGATTATTTCATTACTATAAGGCACTCACACAATCCACTGTGTTCTTTGCAAGGGGATTTGGATTCGTTTTAAGTATATTTTGCGAACTCTGGGGCAACCGCTGAGAAATGTTGAAAAAAAAAAAAAGGTATACCCGACATGCTAAGAAAGCAGAGAAAATGGAATCATATAAAATGCCCGGTTCAAACAACAAAAGGCAGAAAAAAGAGTAGAAGACAAAAATAGGAACAAAGAAGAAGGGTAACAAATGGAAAATAGAAACCACTAATATCTAATGGTAGATAATAATCTAACTATGTCAAATTCAATGATAGATAAAAAAAAGGATAATACATCATTATTAAGTTGGGTTTATTCTAAGAATGCAAAGTTGTTTAACATCTTAAATTCAATCAAAATAATGTACCACATTATCCAATTATGCAGTCATCTCCATAGATGCAAAAAAAGCATTTAATAAAGTTCAATACCCATTCATAACAAAAATACAGATAGTAGGGAATCCCATTAAACTGAGAAAGATTGCCAAAAAAAAAAAGAAACAGAACGAACATCATATTTTAATGGTGAAATATTGAAATTTTCCCCCCTTAAGATTAGGAATGAGACAAGATCGGTCCTTACTACTTTTGTCACATTGTGTAGGAGAGGTCTTTGCTAGTGCAATAAAGCAAGGGGAAAAAATGTGAGGATAAAGAAAGCAAAAAATTCCGACAGCACATTTGAATATTAGCAGTTGGAAAGATGTACAGCTAAGTGAGTTCAAGGTCACTGGATATGAGGTCAATATACAGAAATGGACCAGCCACAAACACCTAGAAAATTAAATTCAAAAATGATGTCGTTTACCATAGCTTCAGCAAACAAAATGTCCAGGAATAAATTGAACAAAAGATGTTGTGAAATCTATACACACAACAAAATGCGAAACAGTATCCATGATAATTTTAAAAGGCCTGAGGGAGGGAGGGAAGGAAGGAAGGACACATTCATGAACTTGAATAGTCAGTATTATAAAGATATTCCCAAACTGAATTTAGATTCAGTGCAACCCCCGTAAAAATTCAGAAGGGTTTTTTAATGTAATGTGTGTGTCTAAACTGCAAGTTGTTTTTCAAGTTTATGGGCAAAGGAGAAAGGCCAAGAACAACCCAGATAATCTTAAAGATGCACAATGCTTGAGGACTTACGGGACCAGATGTCAAGATTTGCTACAAAGCCCCAGTAATGAAGGTGGTGCGGTGTTGGTGCACATAGAGGCAGAACAGTGGAGTGGAACACAAGACCCAGAAAGATCCACGCAAACACAGTCGCTATATTCATGACAAAGGAGGTTAGGTCTGTGTGATAGGAAGAGATAGTGCTTTCTATAGATTAAACCGAGTCAGCTACAGATCCATGCAGGAAAAACAAATCCTAGTCAGGGTCTTACACCATTAACAAAAATCAATTCTAGATTGATTGAAGATCAATTCATGACAGGAGGGGGAAAAAAAGCTTTTAAAGAAAACAATTATCGGGGCGCCTGAGTGGCTCATTCGGTTAAACCTCCAACTCCGGCTCAGGTCATGATCTCATGTTCGTGGGTTCGAACCCCGTGTTGGGCTCTGTGCTGACAGCTCAGAGCCTGGAGCCTGCTTCTGATTCTGTGTCTCCCTCTATCTCTGCCCCTCCCCCATTCATGCTCTGTCTCTCTGTCTCAAAAAGAAATAAAACACTAAAAAAAATTCTATGACCATCATAGAGAGGGGCACTTGTGGGGAAGAGCACTGGGTGTTATATGAAAACCAACTTGGTAATAAACTATATTTAAAAAAATAAAATTTTTAATCTAGGGGGGAAAAGTTAAAAATAAATAAAAATTCTGATGTAAAATTTAAAAAAGTTTTTTAAAGAAAATATTTTCATGGCTGCAAAGTAGGAGCAGATTTCTTAAGCATAACGTTTAAAGCACTATGAGGGGAAAAAATTAGAATTGTTAAAAATTTTAAATAAAAAATGTAAACTTAAAAAATTAAGTTAGGGGCGCCTGGGTAGCTCAGTTGGTTCAGCATCTGACTCTTGACTTGGTCAAGTCATGATCTCACGGTTCGTAGTCTGAGCCCTGTGTCAGATTCTGTGCTGACAGTGTGAAGTCTGCTTCAGATTTTCAGATTCTCTGTCCCTCCCTCCCTCTCTCTCTGCCTCTCCTCTCCTCACTCACTCTCTTTCTCTCTTTCTCTCACAAAGTAAATTTTTTAAAAAGTTATAAAACAGACAAAAAAAAACAACACCATAGAGAATATTAGAAAGGCAAGCCATGAGGAGTGACAAGGGAGTCATCCCCAAATACATAAAGAATTCCTGTGAATCAGTAAACAAAAGACACACAATCCAATAGGAACCTAAGCAAGATACTTGAGCAGATGCCTCACAAAAGAGGCTACCCAATGGCCCAAAGCGTATGGAAGTCTCCCAAACTCCTTAGTCATTGCAGAAATACAGATTAAAACCACAACTAACACGTATCCACCAGCATGACTAAAATTAAAAAGACTGATCCTACCAAGTGCTGGTGAGGATGTTGAACTGACCTCAGCTACAGGGCTGGTAGGAATTCATCAGTATCCGCTACAGCTGAACATATTCTTTGCCTTGGAAATCTATTCCCAACAACGGACATGAACACAGTATGTTCTTTAAAACATGTGCAAGAATGTTTATAGTAGTGCTGCTTTCAATAGCCCCAAATTGGAAACAACTTTGATAGAATTATTAAATAAATTACGTCATTTTCATGTAATGGAATAATATTTACAAATGCGAGTAAACTGGTTGCTACGACCACTAAGATCCACAAAAATGGATCTCACAGGCATAATACTGAGTGAAAGAAGTTAGACACAAAAAGATACATCCTTAATGGTCCCGTTCAGATAAAGTTCAGTTAGAAGTCAAAATAGTGGTTACCTTTTGGCTGGTGTATATGGGAAGACCAAGACGGATTTTGGTGTGTTGCTCATTTTCTTTTTCTTTATCTTTTGGTTGGTTATATGGATATGTTCCTTTTATGAAAATTCATTGCATTTCACATGTATGATTTACATTCTTTTTTGTACTTGTACAGAAAGCTTAAAAATCTGTACTAAACCCTTAACAAAATTGCTGCTCCTTCTGATACAAAGAATAACCAGAGACATAAAGTTCTTAGAAATTAAAAATAATTAAAGATAGGGACCTGGGTGGCTCAGTCGGTCAAGTGTCCGATCGTGGTTTCGGCTCAGGTCATGATTTCATGGTTCGTGAGTTCCAGCCCCGCATCTGGCTCTGTATTGACAGTGTGGAGCCTGCTTGGGATTCTCTGTCTCTGCCCCTCCCCGTTCTCTCTCTCTCTCTCTCTCTCAAAATAAATAAACTTTAAAAATATATAATTAAAAATAATAATTGTTGAAGAAAACATTGAGTGGACCACCTGAACAATAGAATGAGCACGGGTAAAATCCATGCTGGTGTTCTGAACAGGAATCAGCGAACTTTCTCTGTAAAGGGCAGACAGTTAAGACTCCAGCCAATGTGAGCCGAACAGTCTCTGCCACAGCTGTGTGACTGCCATCACAGCCCAAAGCAACCAGGGACCATATGTGAGTGAGTAGACTAGGTTGTACTTCAACGAAACTTTATTTATGAACACTAGAAATTTAAGTGTCATATAATTTTCAACTGCTTGAAATATTACTTTTTCTTTTTCTCCACCAGTTAAAAATATAAATTATCCGGCAAGCCATAGAAGAACATGTAGTAGAACAGATTTGCCCCGTGGGCTATAATTTGCCAACCCATGGTCTAGATCAGTCAAGGAAACCTCATGTAATTTAGAGCAGACACAAACAGAAAATTAGAAAAGATGAAGAAACAAGGGTGATTGAGAAGGTAAAATATAACTTTTATTAGACTTCCAGAAGCACAGGGGGAAAAAAGAGTAAATAAATGTGGAAGTGAAGGTGCAATATTCAAGTAATCTCTATGTCCAACATGGAGCTTGAACCCACAACTCTGAGATCAGGAGTCCATGCTCCACTGACTGAGCCAACCAGGTGGCTAAAGGTGTAATAGTCATACTACCAGGGGCCACCAAGTGCCCAGAGGGCTGAAGGAAAGAAGGTTCACACCTAGATACTTGGGGTGCAATTTCAGACCTTCAAGGGTAAAGAGGAAATTCAAAATTGTTCCAGAGAGAACAAAACGTCTTATCAGATAGGCACGAGACTCAGCCTTACCTCAGATGTCTCTTTGGACACAATGAGGGCTGGAAGGTGGTGGACCCATACCTCAAAGTCCTTGGGCAAAGTGCTTTTGATTTGGAAATCTACGGAGAGCCAAACCGGCGGTGAAATGTAGGGGCGACGGAACGTGCCTCTGGATACACAAGGAGTCAACACTATCTCCTGTGTAAAATGTCTCCAGAAAGATCCCTGGGAATCAGGAGAAGCATGTTTCTTCGGTGCTCTGTTGTAACCAAAACCTGTGGGGCTGCAGCCACGGTTAGTCCCTTGTCCTACAACCATTTCTCCTCACTCACTTTGCTAACAAATCCCAATTTTCTCCAACGCAAGATGGCCATGTGCTTTAGGCAGGCAGCTCAGAAAGTTAAATATTAAGCTAAACCATTCATAGTAAATACATTCCCTTTGCCACTGACCAGTTAAGAGTGGGTATATGATGAAATTCTGGACTGTGAGATGTTAGGGGAAACTTCTAGAAAGCTTCGGCGCAAGTTCTTCCTTGCTGATAGAGGGAAACACACAGGAGAAGATGGCTTCCCTCTGTTGCTCACATCGCTGTGTCTGCCCAGGGAGCTGGGCACCGGGGCACCGATCTGTAACACCAGGGAACTAAGTACAATAGACAACGTGAGGGCTATGACAGAGTGGAAAAATAGAAAGCACCTGGGTGTCTGATAATATCTGAGCCACTTAATTAACCGAGCCTGAACCAGTCTACCTCCAGAATTCTTGAGACGTGAGGTAATAAATACTCCTTTGTTTAAGTCACTCCTGGTTGGAGTCATTTCTAACCAATTGCCATCCTATTGACATAAGTACCAGAAAAGCCTGGACAACGTTTCCCTATCGCCGTGTTTGTAAAACTATGGCCGCCCATGGAAGGACCGTGGCAATGGCCCTGGGGCTGCTGGGAAAGACAGGCTGCAAGCTTGGGGCCTCTCTGGTCTAGACAGGCAAGATCCGGTGGTACATGTGATCAAAATCCATGCAGATTAAACGTCTTCGATAAGATCGGGATGGACATGGATGCCACATCCTGAAATGTCGGAACAGCACAAGCACCAGTGTGAACACAAGCCCTGCATACGTAGCCTGAGCTGTGGGGAGACAGTCTAGCTGAACCGCCGAGACTTCGCGGGACTCAGGACCACTGCCAGCCAGCCAGGACTTGAAAGAGCAGTAGGGTTCCCTGCACTCTGTTCTGTAAGCACCTGGTGGACGTCCATCAGCAATACAGGAACTTCGCATTATTAGATTCTGCAGAACAGGAGGAAGGTTGGCAAGCGCCAGCCTGTGGTCATTAGGCCACTAATTCCCCCGCGCCATTGAGGATCCGTCCACCGTGTGTGTCAACACGGGATCAACCTCAAAGCCATCTCCTCAAGGGCCTTCTAGTGAATACTGACGCTATTAAAAGCATTTTCTTAGGTGAGCTTTGATTTTCCAGGCATGCCCCTTGTGGACTCGCCAAAAGACACGTCTCTCCCACGGCCACGAAGTCATTTTGTGTTTGTGCACCCACGGAGCAGTGATTCTCAACCCTAGAGTCACCTTAAAATCAGATGGAATTTTTTTATTGTTATTAATTTAACTGTTGCCTGGGCAAAGCTCACAAGGGGAGACCGACATGTTTCACAAAAGAAAATCCCTTTGCTAGGAAATAGGTTGGGTGAGTTACGTCTGTGGCCCAGAGACCCTGAGGTTAGGTGTCACTGGGAGGCCTGCGTCCTTTGGAACTCCTACGAGTGTTTGGGTTGGAGTGGAGATCAGCACCTAAGTCTGTTTGGTTGTGAAGCCCACGGGCTCACCAGGTAGGACACCCTTCTCTGCCTCCTCCTCAAACTATATTTTGTCGTCGTGCCTGTCATTGATGCTTCATGTGGATTTATATATAACCCAGAGAGTCAGGCACAGCTGAGAAATCTAAGCCCCCATGTCAGGAGCAAGGTATTTTCTAGAACTTCATTTGTGAGTCGGTGATTTGTTGTATATAAAGGGTCAGCAAATGGGAGACTGCTGTTTCGATTTTAGTTGTTTGTTGCTTACTTTGTCTGCCGCTCTCGACCTGACCATGGCGCAGGCCTCCTACATTTACTGTGTCCTTTGTTGCCCGTTATTCAGTTAACACACAGGACCATGTTGGAGCCGGCTCGTACCAGCTCATGGGAGCTAATTGTCTGTGTCCCTTCCCAACTCTGCATTCAGTGACATTACA
Organism: Mungos mungo; assembly: GCA_004023785.1. Classification (NCBI taxonomy): domain Eukaryota; kingdom Metazoa; phylum Chordata; class Mammalia; order Carnivora; family Herpestidae; genus Mungos; species Mungos mungo. Next base: position 40,821 of record PISW01005880.1, on the reverse strand, counting down.
TTGGGAGCCTGAAATCGGCTCTGGTGGCAGTATTTGCACCATGGAAATCAGCAAATGATACAAATCAGGACTTTTTTCCCCCCAGAGAGCCACTTATTCAACATTCCCTAGCTCACCACTGAGTTCACATCTTCATATTTCAGGAAGCACATAAAACAAATGAAGAAGATACTCGCTATTCATGGTGAAGAATTGACTATGTGCATTTATCTTTCCTGTCTCCTGTCACCCTCCTAAATCATGGTGAACAATAACCAAAAAAAGGTGTGAGTTAATGACAGAGAGAACAAGAGGCGGACCACCAGCCAGAGTCGTGCACGAGGTACCCACCTCTTCGGCATCACGTCAGATGCCCTCGTCCTAGCCCAGTAGCACCAGCCCAGAGCAGGGAGGGCTTTGGCCAGTTTCCAGCAGGCAGCAGCTGACCAGGTCTTCCCCTCTGCCCCGGTCTTCCCTGAGGCACGGGAAACTGCAGGCACCCCTGGCTTCTGCAACCCGGAAGTGTAGCATGTTCGAGTCTCATGGGGTAAACCTTTGACTAATGAGGGATGGCGCCATCGGACCCCTCACGGGATGGTCCTGCATGATCCACCTGCTGAACTTAATGGGCCAGCACATCCTTGTTTGGGCTCTCCCTCCCCACCCCATACCCCTTTTACCTGGAGTGGCACTTCCTAGTAAAGTGGTACCTCATCAGCCTTTGCCTCTGCTCAGCTCAGACCAGGACAAAATTTATGGAGGATGGTGAGCAGATGACAAGGAGGTAACAGCTGATGGAACTACAGCAAAGAGCACAGTGCAGGGGTCGGACTTCTATGGGGGAGGACTGGTCCACCACCAGAGATCCCAGATGCCCAAGACCAAGAGATCCTGTGCAGGACGGAAGGTAGGACAGAGAAATAGACCAACAAGGGTCGGAGAGTGGGGAATTCAGGGGACCCTAGCTTTCTGCTCCAGGCAACTCAAGATAAACATGTGGTCAAATGACACCAGGGAGGATTGACCCATGGAGTACGGGCCATTCAACAAATCAGCTAGCGAGGACTCTTCCGGAGGTCAATATCCTAGGGAGAAAATCCAGATTATAAAAGCTTGGGAAGAAATGACAATGCAATGCATAAAACATCACTGGATCCTGGTTCAAAGAATGAAAAACAGGGACACCTGGGTGGCTCAGTCGGTTAAGCATCCTACATCAGCTTAGGTCATGATCTTGCAGCTCAAGTCCACACTGGGATCCGCAATGGTGGTGCAGAGCCTGCTTGGGATTCTCTCTCTCTGCCCCTTCTCCACTTCCTCCCTCCCTCTCTCTCTTTCTCTCAAAGTAAATAAACTTTTAAAAAAGTGAGAAACAGTGAATATATATACCATTAGGAGAGTTGAGGAAAACTGAATATCGAATGGATATTAGATGACATTTTGAAATTTGTGTCAAATGTTTTAGGTGTAATAATAGTGTTGTGGACACAGTGGGAAAATGTCCTTTTATAAAAGACGTATGCAAAAGTAGTTAAGGATGAACTGACAATTTTGCCTGTAACTTACCTTCAAATAGTTCTGTAAACAACTGTGTGTGTAAGCACAAATATGTTACACACACAGGCACACATACTTACAGTTAAAGCAAATATGTCAACCTGTTACCAACAGTTGAATCTAGGTAAAGGACATCTTGTACTAGTTCAACTTTTCTATTCATGTTTTAATATTTATAATAAAATAGGGATGGGGAGGCAATACACTAGTGATTTCAGGAATCTGAGGAAATGTTTTCTTTGTAAAAATAAAAAAAAGTCTACCTACGTACGCCCATGTATAATTTCACACATATGCATAAATACATCATCAGTGCTTCTCAAAATACTGTCTTATTTTTGGTTTTCCTTTCTCATTTGACTTTGTTTTCTCCCTCTTTTTCCTTCCCCCCTCCCTCCAGCACCAGCATAAGTAACGTATGTTAGCCATCTACAATAAAGCCTTTACTAATTCTCCATGCTCATAAAATCGTAGACAGACACAAAAATGCTCATGTAAGTACACATTTGCATAAATACACATACACACGTAAGAGGTTTTGTACTTTATTTCATGCACATGGTGTTATTTTACTTTTAAGCAGTCTTGTGGGTTTAAATGGTATTACGTGGCTATTTGATGTTGAAATTCCCTGAACACCGGTGCACTTTAGCCTCTTTGCCCGTTTGCTGACCTCTCTGATTTCTGCCTTCCTGAACGCCCTATTCGCATCCTTTATCCACTCCCTCTCTTCTCCGTCAGATCGCTTCTATCAGCTTTTAATCGTCAATTTGTAAGAGCTCTTTATATATAACCAATAGAACCTTTGTCATCTCTATTAAATATTTTTTCCAAATTATTGTTTTTATAATATCACTCACTGTGCAAAAGTTCTTAATTTTTATCTATTCAAATATGTCTATCTTTTTTTAACAAGATTTTTTGTAAAAAATTTTTAGGGGTGTCTGGGTGGCTCAGTCGGTTAAGCATCCGGCTTTGGCTCAGATCATGATCTCATGGTTTGTGGGTTTGAGTTGCGCGTCAGGCTCTGTGCTGACAGCTAGCTCAGAGCCTGGAGCCTGCTTCTGATTCTGTGTCTCCCTCTCTCTCTGACCTTCCTCTGCTCACACTGTCTCTGTCTCTCAAAAATAAAAAACATTTAAAAAAATTTTTTTAATTTTTAATGTATTTATTTTGAGAAAGTGTGCAAGTGTCTAAATTCGAACTCACAAAACCAGGAGATCATGGCCTGAGCCGAAGCCAAGAGTCAGACGTTTAACTGACTGTGCTACCCAGGTGCCCCTGTCTTTCTCTTTTAAAGCTTTTGAATTGTCAGTCTGGTAAAGAAAGTCTCCCCACCCTAATTATACACAGAGTTTGCTAGCTTTTGCTTCTTGTGTTTATTCCATATTCTGTAATTCTGTGATCAAATAGAATATAAGATAGAGATTCACTTTTATTTTCTTCTAGATGTTAGGTGGATTAGGCCACCAAGAGTTACTAAATAATCTTGTACTTTCCCAAAAACTAAACCACTATTTTTGTCCTATATAGGTTCTCTTCTGGCTCTAATTTCAGATTCACTATTCTGATTCACTCATCAATTTGCCTGTTCTGAAACAAATAACATATTGATTTCACTGCAGTACCTTTATCGTATGTTCTGACACCAGACAAGACACATTCCCTCCCCCAGCCCCCATTAAGCTTCTCTCTTATTATGTATCCTTGACTATCCTCTAGGATTTATCCATTCATAGAATTTTTTGGATTATTTTCATCATAAAAATCCCAATGGCATTTTTTACAGAAACAGAAAAACCAACCTAAAAATCATCTGAAGCCACAAAAGATGCCGAATAGCCTCAGAAATCCGATGAAAGAACAAACCTGGAAGCATCACACCTCCTGTTTGAAACTATATTACAAAGCTAGAGTAATCAAGTCAGTGTGGTAGCGGCATAAGAACAGGCACACAGAGGAGTGGAACAGAATCAATAGCCCGAAAAGAAACCCTCACCTACGTGGTCAACTAATATTTGACAAGGGAGCCAAGAGTATTCAATGCAGGAAAGATAATCTCTTCAATAAATGGTGCTAGGAAGAGTGGATATTCACATATTAAAAAATGAAAATGGATCCCTATCTTATACCACTGACAAAAATTAACTTGAAATGGATTAAAGACTTAAATGTAGAACCATAAAATTCCTAGAAGAAAATGTAGGGGAAAACTCCTTGACAATGGTTTGGGCGATGATTTTATAGACATGCTCCTAAAAGTACACACACCAAAAATAAAAAAGTGGGTCTACATCAAACTAAAAAGCTTCTGCACAGCAAAGAAACCGTCAACAAAAGGAAAGGGCCATCCTTAACTGAATGGGAGAAAATATTTGTAAACCATTCATCTGATAAGAGTTCATATCCAAAATATGTAAGGAATTTATATAACTCAAAAGCAGTAAAAAAAAAAAAAAAACAATCCAATTTTAAAATGGGAAGAGGACCTGAATAGACATTTTTCCAAAGAAGATATTCACATGGTCAACAGGTACATGAACAAGTGCTCAATATTACTAATCATTGGGACAATGCAAATGTAAATCACAATGCCATATTACCTCACACCTGTTGGAATGTCTATTATAAAAATGGCAAGAGATAACAAGTATTTGCAAGGATGTGGGCAAAAGGGAATTCTTCTACACTGCTGATGAAAATATGAATTGATAGGGGCACCTTGTTGGCTCAGTTGGTTGAGCGTCCAACTTCAGCTCAGGTCATGATCTCAAGGTTCATAAATTTGAGCCCCGCATTGGACTCTGTGCTGACAGCTGAGACCCTGAAGCCTGCTTCAGATTCTGTGTCTCCCTCTCTCTGCCCCTCCCCCATTTGCACTCAGTCTCTCTCTCAAAAGTAAATAAACATGAAAAAAATTTTAATATGAATTGATATAGACACTATGGAAAAGAATATGGAAGTTCCTCAAATTAAAAAAAAAAAACCTAAAAAAGAACCCTGAACTACCATATTATCCAGCAAGTCCACTTTGGGTATTTTTCCGAAGGAAGTAAAATCACTGTCTTAAAGAGGTATATGCACCCCCATGTTCATTACAGTATTATTCACAATAGCCAGGATATGGAGACAACGTAAGTATTCATTGAGGGATGAATGGATAAAGAAATGTGCTACACACACATACATACAGCTTTCCTTTGGTTGCATTTGCTTAGTATCACTTTACCGACCCATTACATTCCACCATTTTTATCACTTACCTTTAGATATGTATACATTGCATTTAGCAGGCTCTTTTTCACTTTTTAAATTCCCATATACTTAACATACAGTGTTATATTAATTTCAGGTGTACAATATAGTGACTCAACAATTCTATACATTTCTCAGTGCTTGCCGGGATAAGTGTACTCTTAATTCCTTTTATTTCATCCATCCCCCTACATGCCTCCCCTCTGGCAACCATCAGTTTGTTCTCTATACTTAAGAGTGTTTTATTGGTCTGTTTCTTTTTTTCTTTGCTTATTTCATTTCTTAAATTCCACATATGAGTGAAATCATATGGTATGTGTCTTTCTCTGACTGACTTAATTCATTTAGCATTATATTCTCCAGAAACATCCATGTTGTTGCAAATAGCAAGATTTCATTCTTTTTTATGGCTAAGTAATATTCTATTGTATATTTATACCTCCTTTATCCTAGTTGGCTCTGGCTTTAAACACCTAATATGACAACCTCTGTCTTTAGTGGTAGAATTTAGTTCATTCATATTTAATATAATGGCTGATATACTTGATTTTATTCCTTCTGTCTTTATTATTTAAAGTATTATGTCCTCTTTTACATTTTTCTTATTTTTGCATGTTTAATCAAGTTGCTAGTCATTCCATTTTTTCTCTTAAAATTGTCTCAATTTTTTATTTGTTATATTCAACGTGGGCCACCATGAGCTGAGTGGCTTATAAACAACAGAAATTTATTTTTTACACTTCTGGAGGCTAAAAAGTCCAAGATCAAGGTACCAGCAGATCCAGTGTGTGGTGAGAGCCTGCTTCCTAGTATATAGACGGCTATCTGGTCACTGTGTCCTCACATAGCAGAAGGGGCAAGCTAGCTCTCTGGGGTCTCTTTTAAAAGGCCACTAATCTCAGTCATGAGGCTTCATCTTCATGACCTAATCACCTCTCAAAGCCCCTACCTCATGATATCATCACCCTGAGGAATAGGATTTCTACATCTGAATTTTGAAGGGATACAGACATTCAATCTATAGCATTATTATTAAATGAAACACATACCTATAAACTACATAAAATAAGCAGATGACAATGCATTATTATAAAGTGAACACCTTATAACCACCACTTCTATAAAAAAAATAGAATTTGGTAGCACCCCCAGAGCCTCTCCAAAAGACCTGTTTCTTTTAGTGAAAAGTACCAGACACTGAGCAGTAGAGATGCCCATGGTTATTGAACTAGGTCCGTGTCATGGGCTGAATTGTGTCCCTTACAGAATTCGTATGTTGAATTCCTAATCCCTGGGACCTCAAAATGTAACTGTCTTCAGAGAGGGTCTTTAAAGGGATAATGAAGTTCAAATGAGATCATCAATGTTGACCCTAATTCAATGTGGCCAGTGTCCTTTTAAGAAGAAGAGATCAGGATACAAGGGGGGGAAGCATGTTGAAGACACTGGGAGAAGGCACACATCTGCAGGCCAAGGAGAGAGGCCTCCCAAGGAACCATCACCCTGCTCTCAGAATTCCCATCTCTGGACCTGTGAGAAAATACTCTAATTCAAGCCACCCAGACTGTGGTCCATTGTATCTAGGCCTTTTCAGCAGACAGTGCTAGAAAATAAATAAACAAATGTACATGCACGCTCTTTCCTCTCGTCTGTTGCTTTTCTATCTCCCTTCTTCCCCACTGAAATCCCTGTTTTTTTTTTTTTAATGTTTTCTATTTATTTTTGAGAGACAGAGAGAGACAGCACGAGCAGGGGATGGTCAGAGAGAGAGGGAGACATAGAATCTGAAGCAGACTCCAGGCTCTGAGCTAGCTGTCAGCACAGAGCCCGACGGGGGGCTCGGACCCACGAACTGTGAGATCATGACCTGAGCCAAAGCCGGACGCTTAACCAACTGAGCCACCCAGGTGCCCCAGAAATCCCTGGTTTTCAAAGTCAAGGGGGATGATAGAATTAGAATGTCCTATAACTCATGATTTGTTTTATCCTGTGTTACACATACAACCACCCCAGAATGATAATAATATAGTTACTCGGCTTACTAAAATTATTAAAATTTTATATGCTCTCCCATTCTCCCCCATTATGGGAGTTTGTATCATAAGAGCATATGGCCATCTAAGCTGGACGTGTTCTCTCCCCTTGGTGGGTCTACATTCTGTGGGTGATTATAGTTAATGTTTCCATGGTGGTCTCCCATCATTTGGGGTGTCTGAAGCTTGTTGTCTAGTAGGTTCTCAGGAAGGGCTCATGGGATCAATAGTACAATTTGTCGATGATCCCTATGCCTGAAAGTTAGTTTTGCTGAATTTAAATCCTTGGATCATATTTTATTTCTTTGGGTTGCAGGTGCCATCTGTTTCATGGGCCTGGCTTTCTTGAGGGTGTCCGTAGGGTGTTGTTCTGGTCTTTATTCTCTTCTTTTTTCAGTAATAATTTTGTATGGGATTTGGCCTTGATGCTTTGCTATTGTTTTTTTTGTGTTTTTTTTTTTTTTTTTGGAAAATCAGTTCTTAAACTTTAGAATGAGGAAGGGGTTCAAAAAAGTTTTCCTGACTTCAGAATTCCCTCTTCTGTTCTTTCTGCACGATGCCCCCAAAGTGCCGTGTCGTTTTTTAGGACTTCCCGCCTCTCTGTTCCTCTGCCCTGCTTTGATCCGGCTCTATTCTTCCCTTCCTCTCTCTTGTCCCTGTCTTGCTCAGTTTTTATATTCCCAGAATTTTCTCCCTTGTGTAGGAACCCGTCAGTTCTTCTTACCACAGGCCCTTTGCACTTGCCTCTTATTTAGAGAAGGGAAAACCCCTCCTGGTGCCAGCTGTTGCTCTCTAGTTTTCCTACCTTCTTCCAGTGGGTACCTGCTGGGGTTCCAGGTTCTCCGGTACTTAGATTCATTAAATGCTACTCCATCTTTCCCTCCTCCTTCCTCCCGCAGAACTGATGAAATGCAAGTCTTCCAGTTCTTGGTGTTTCTCCCACCCAGTTGTATTTTGGGGTAGATAAACACAATTCAGGATTGACTAGTCTTGTTGTAAATGTGGTCCGTGGATTTGAGATTTTGCTATATAGTTTCTCTATTTTCACACAGATTCAGAGACATTGAAAAACTCTAATGTATTTGTGAGTCCATACTACTTGAATGAATGAATGAGTGGATGGATGAATGAATGATGGGGGAGAACAGACAAAGCTTCTTTGCAGAAGCCCAGATAATTCATGAGGAGGTTCCACTTTCGTTTACCACCTTGCCATATTGTAATCAGAACAACACTTTACCTCTGTGATCTTTCTCCACAAAGCCCGTGACCCTAGTCTAATCATGAGAAAAACATCAGACAAATTCTGATAGAGGAGTCCCCCACAAAACACCTGACCAGTCCTCCTCAGAACTGTCGAGGTTCATCAAAAACAAAGTCTGAGAAACTGTCACAGCCGACAGGAGCCTGAGGAGATACACTAACTAAATATATTGTGGTTTCCAGGATGGAATCACAAAATGGTTAGTACATTAATCATTAAATCTAAGGAAATCTAAATAAAGCATGGGCTTTATATTATTTATAAATATATATTTAATAATGATGTATCAATATCGGTTCATTAATAGTGATAAATGTACTACACTAATGTGAAATGTTAATAACAGAAGAAATTGGGTGTGGGGTATATGGAAAACTCTCTGTACTGTCTTCACATTTTCTCTGTAAATCTAAAACTATTCCAAAATGGAAATATTATTTTTTTGATCCAAGGGCAGGAGAAGGGTACAGATGTGTAAGAAAGGCAGTGCTCAGGTAAGAAGAAGGATCAAATGTGGCATGATCGTAAGGAACTGATGAAATGTAAAAATAGAGAATCCATTTGAACATTCCTTTTTCCCTTGAATGATCCAGGAAAAGTGACAGCAGAGCCATAGAGAAGGAAATACAATCCTGGCACCAGACCTGGTTCTTTTGTGAAAAATATTTGCATCATCATGTTAATATCAACACTGCTTACAGACTTCAATCCTATAAAGTTTGTGTAGAATGTTGGCACTCTTTGCAAAACGGAAGTCAATGTACAGTTTGGAGAGGTTTGGAAGGCGAAGGAGGAGAGCAGGAACAGTGGGCGATGGGGTATCGATCTTGCCCCACAAAGAAGTGGCCAGCACTGTTCTAGCCGACGGAACAAGAACTAGAGAGTTGTGTCATGTTTTATATATTTTAACAGCCCTCTTGAGGTATAATTTACATACCATAAAATTCGCTCTTGACACGCACAATTCAATGATTATTGGTCAATTGACAGATCTGTGCAACATTCCTCTCTGCTGGGGAAGAGCCTTCAGGCCCATTTGCAGCTACTCCCCAATCCCACCCCCTGGCTCCTGGCAACCAACCACTTATCTTCCGGTCTCTGTACATGTGCCTTTTCTAGACACTTTGCATGTGTGGAACTCTGCAGTACGCGGTCTTTTGTGTCTGGCTTCTTCACGTGGCGTGACGTCTTCAAGGCTCATCCGTGTTGAGCATGTGTCAGAACTTACTTGTTACTGGTGAATAACAGTCTTGTCTGGACATAGCATACTTTATCCATTCGTAAGAGCACAGACACGTGGGTCATTTCCGCCTTTTGGTGATTATAGACAGTGCTGCCGTGAACATTCTGGTGCAAGTCTTTGTGTGAATGAACATAGGTGTTTGTTCCTCTTGAGACACGTGGTAAATTCATGTTTAACTTTTTAAGAAACTTCCAGACTGTAGATGAGTAATTATATGTGTGTAGTAGATGCAAACCATAAAAAAAAAAACCCTAAGTGGGGCACCTGGGTGGCTCAGTCAGTTAAGCCTCCGACTTCGGCTCAGGTCAGATCTCACGTTCATGGGTTCGAGCCCTGCGTCAGGCTCTGTGCTGACAGCTAGCTCAGAGCCTGGAGCCTGCTTCCGGTTCTGTGTCTCCTTCTCTCTCTGCCCCTCCCCTCCCATGCTCTGTCTCTCTCTCTCTCTCAAAAATAAATAAAACATTAAAAAAAATTTTTTAATCCTAAAAATAATGATATAATTATGGGGGGTGGGGAAGACTATAAAGTTACCAAATGATGACTTATTGGTTAAAGGCATCGCCTGTGAGGACCAGGACTGGGGCGTGAACGACAGGGGCCCGGGATGGATCCCTCGTGCAGCTTTGTTTCCTGACCTTGCGCACATGTTACTTCGATCTGAATTTTCTTAAGTAAAAGATAAGCACGTAGGTGCACATAGACGGGAAGGGACGCCACGGGAACCATGCGGGAGCGAGACAGTGGACCGGGGTGCTCGTGCTGGGGGTGAGGAAAGACAAGTTCTAGCCGTCTTCAGGGGGACATTTGAAAAGCCTAGAAACTGTCGAATGTCAAGCGACCCCCGTTTTGTTGGAATCACACACAGTCTTTGTAATTGTTCAGTCAATACATAATGTCAACACTGCAAAACCACTCTGCTGAAGATTCAACTTTCTAATGGCCTGAGTTAATTAGGATTCTCCAGAGTGAGACAGCTTCTCTGTCTGGTATCATATCATACAGAATGACAGATTTTCAGTCGGCTTCCTCTGGGTGCTTTTTAATCACAGCATCACTTAGTGTATTTCTCAACCGAGCATTGCATATTCGGGTACGAGTAGCTTAGGTGGGGTGGGGGGGTATTTCTTTCCCGTACCGAAGAGTGTTGGGGTAAGCAGTTTCCGGGGCTCTGGGGCCACACCCTGGCAATCCTCTCAGCCTTCCCCCAAAGAATCCCAAGATGCCTTCAGCAGCTCTAGGCTTCACACCCTCCCAGGACAATATTCAAAAGCAAAAAGAAAAGTGTGAGAGGTTCTTCTAAGGTATCTATCCCTTATAGGGAGGAAAGTCTTTTCCAGAAGCCCCCAGCAGACTTTCCTTTCTCTCTCATTGGCTGGCATGGGTCACGTGCCCATACCTGAGCTGCAGGGGTCAGTTGGTATCTGTGAATGGGCAGATACAGTAGCCTGTGTGGGCCACCATAAAAGCCTGGGTAGCTTAAAGCCACTGGAATTTATTTTCTCACAGTTCTGGGAGCTGGAAGTCCAAGATCAAGGTGCCAGTGGGTTGGTTTCTGATGAGAGCTCTGTTCTTGGCTTGTAGATGGCCATCTTCCCACCGTGTCCTCATACGGCCTTTTCTCTGTACATACGCACTCCTCGTCTCTTCTTGTAAACCCACCAATCTTAATCGGACTCGGGCCCTACCCTTTGGACTTCATTTAAGCTTAGTTCCCTTTTTAAAGCCCCATCTCCAAATACAGTCACATTGGGGGTGAGGACTTTATCTTATGAGTGGGGGGAAGGCAGGAGACACTGTTCAGTCCATAACCATAGACGACCAGGACCGTCCGCCATTACCAGACCGTGGGAGATGTTTCGAGCTGCTGTTCCTCTCTGAAACAAGCAGCCTTTCGGTCTATACACATCTGTGCTTTCCTTTATTTTCATTTTCTAACAATAAAGACCTTGGCACAACAGACTTTCTGGAAAGCCAGGAGCAGGCAGTGTTTTTGGCTGTGAACTCCTCCCACTGTCTTCTCTATCCCAGAATGCACCCCCTGCCTATCACTTAACACCGCTCACAAGGGTCTTGTCTTTTAAGCAGTGCGACATCCGTGTGTATTTAAATGCCATCCATTACCATCCAATGGTGACATTTACTTCATTTGTAATTCAGAAAAAGAAAACATGTCTTCACATACAGCAAAGAGACACTCATATCAAAGATAATGGACCCAAACAATTGCCGTCCCTTGTATTTCAAGTTTGGAGAACAGAGCTAATAAAAGATTAAAGAGAAGGCCCAGGAGCTGTAGTAACAAGTTTGAGCAATCACTTGTCACTTGAGGTTAGCACAGAAGTTATTTTAACAAGATATTACTCGCAAAATTTCCACCATAAATCTTTTATTAAGTCCAAGAATCTCAGTCGAGACATTTTCCATGCAGGATTGTCAGAAACAATGCTCCTTCATCGCTTCCTTTAAGATCCGGGGATGAGAGAAGCTAAGTGCTCAACGGCCTGACCTTCACATAAACCTAATATTGTTATTGATTTTCCTCTACTCAAAGAGGCGAGATATATTTTTTGGAAGCCCCCATTACCGCGCCTGTTGGGAGAAGCCCGGACAAAGCCAAGGGGTGTTTATTTTGCATTCAGCTTTGCTTGGAGCCGGAGCCCCTGACGGGGTGTAATAAGCCTGGACACATTTTGACTGCCCTGCATCACCCCTGGGCACGATAAAGAAAGGGCAGCCGAGACAGCCTAGTCAGGGGGTGAAAAATACTGTAGGATTCTAGCCACCTTAGCCGGCCCTGCTGACCTTCCCAATTAGGCAGGATTGTTTATTCTTAGAGATTCCAGGAAAGAAGTCCTCAGTCCCCCCTCGGTAACCCCACCCTGGCATTTCATCTAACATCCCCCCCTCCAACGCCTAATAATCTGGTCCCGTCCATTGCAAATGTCCAGATTCTTTTTTTTTTTAATTGCATGTGGATGTCCATTGCATGTTGTAGTATCATTTGTTGAAAAGACTATCTTTTCTCCATTCTATGGGCTTTGCCCCGTCTTCAAAGATCAGTTGACTACTTACATGGGTCTATTTCTCTCTCTGTTCTGTTCCATTGATCTATTTGTTCTTTCCCCCAAACCACACTGTCTGTAGCTTTATAGCCCGTCTTAAAGTCAAGTAGTGTCAGTCATCTGCTTTGTTCTTCTTCAATATTGTGTTGACTCTTCCGGCCTTTTGACTCCATATAAACTTTAGACTCAGTTTTGTTGCTATCCACAAAACAGCGTGCCGGGATTTTGACATCCATTGCAAGTGGGGAGTTCTCTCTGCCCCAATCGTGTTTTTCCCTTTTACTTACATCCTTTTCCATGCTTTAAAATAAAAAAAAAAAAACACTTTTGAAGAAAGTGCCAGACTTCCCATTTCTTTCCAAAGCAGTAAGTTTTATTGGCCTTGATTTGATACAACCAAGTCTGGGGCCGAAGTTCGGTCCCCAGAGGCCATTGCGCGGCCGCCAGCGTCACTGAAGGAGCCGGGCTCATGGTCTGTTATCGGCCAACGGCCAATATCTTCTTATACATTAAGATCACTCTCCTGGAATTTAAGACTAATTAAAATAAAAATCCATCATTTAGACAATGGGGATGTTTGAAATGGAGCAGAAACAAATGCCTACAGAAATCATATGTGTAATCTATAATTGATACAGCTATCCTCTTGGCCTTTGGTTTAAAAAAACACCACTAAATAGGTTGTGAATGTTCTGACGCATGCCAATTTTTTTAGGTCTTCCCAAACCCTGTAAATCGGATAATTAAAACACACGGCTTATTAAACAAGGCAATTTATAAAGAGGGAAAGATTTTCAAAATAAACTAATAAACTGAGTGACTTATAGGATGCATATGCTACGCTACATAAAGTGATTTTAAAATACTTTTAAATTTTAGCCATGCAGGGACTTCTTGTGGACTCAAGCCCAACAAGAACAAAATTCATCAGCCGTAATATTTACTTGAAACACGCCGGGAAGGCCTGCCAGTTCTAAAAGCAGATGTACATGATACTTACAGACGTCTGTAGTTCCTGGGAATCGAAACATGGATTGAGTTTATTCTGTTTTTTAATTTTTTAAAGAACAAAAACCTTTACATCGATCACATACCCTGATGGTGAGGGAGAAATTGGAACGATCTCAGTGGAATTTGGCGATACCAGTCAAAAATGTAAATGAACACGCCCTCTGAGCCAGCAGTTCTGCCTGTAATGATTTCTCCTACTGATCAACTGACTCACAGACATGCAAAAAGATGTATGGACCATGGTGTTTGCTGAGACAGTGTTTTATTCTAATGTTTTCTTATTTTTGAGAGAGAGAGATACAGAGTACGAATGGGGAGGGGCAGAGAGAGAGGGAGACACAGAATCCGAAGCAGGCTCCGGGCTCTGAGCTGTCAGCACAGAGCCTGATGCGGGGCTCGAACCTATGAACCATGAGATCATGACCTGAGCTGAATTCAGATGCTTAACCAACTGAGCCACCCCCGGTGCCCCGAGACAGTGTTTGTAATAGCAAATAGTTGGAAGCACATCCATCAATAGGAGCTCTGAAAAAATGATGGTATGTTCATAAAATAGAATGCCGTCAACCTTTTATTTTTAAAAAGTGCAGAATCTCTAATATGTAAAGAGAGAAGTATCAAGATGCTCTGTCAAGTTTAAAAGTGTAAGTTATAGGAAAGTGTGTGTAGAATGCTACCATTTGTGCAAAAAAAAAAACCCCACACTTGTGAGAACTTAGACTGTATCTTTGGAAAAATTCCTAAGAAACTACTAACAGTTGTTGACCGTAGGGAGACAATCTGGGCAGCGGTAGAGATTCTTCCCTTGTGTAATAGTGTGTAGCTTTGACTTGGTAGTGTGCCGCTTTACCTGTAGATAAAATAATCATTTGGTTAATAAGATACTTTAGGTAAATTGACAAATTTGTAATAAATTTTTAAATATAAAAATAAATCATGAAAGCTAAATCTATCATGATAAATAATTTTAAAAATTACCACCCCTTTTTCCCAACACCCAGAAGTAACCACTTACTAACATTTTGCCATATTTGTTCCCCATTTTCTATATTTATTATTTCTAAAGATATAAAACCCATATGAACCCACTGTCCTTTTTTACAAAGTTAAACTACTTCAGATAAAGCCAAATTCCTCTGACCTTCAACACACCCAGACCCCGTCACACCTCACCAGAGGGACACCCCACAGGTGGTGTTCAACACTGTGCTCTTAGGTAATACACTTACTGACCTATCTATCAATAGAAAACGCTTCATGCCTTTAAAATTTTAAATGGGGGCACCTGGGTGGCTCAGTCAGTTAGGTGTCAGACCCTTGATCTCAGGTCAGGTCTGGATCTCATGATTGTGAGTTCAAGCCCCTCATTGGGCTCCATGCTGGGTATAAGAAAATTTTTTATAGGGGCGCCTGGGTAACTCAGGCAGGTAAGCGTCTGACCTCGGCCCAGGTCATGATCTTGTGATTCGTGGGTTCAAGCCCTGTATCAGGCTCTGTGTTGACAGCTCAGAGCCTGGAGCCTGCTTGGGATTCTGTGCCTCCCTCTCTCTCTCTGCCCCTCCCCTACTTGCTCATGCTTGCTCGCTCGCTTGCTTTCTCTCTCTCAAAGTTAAACATAAAAAAAGAAAATGGAAAAAATAAAATAACATTAAAAGAATTTATATAAATGATTTCATGGAATAGTCCTCATTCTCCAACTTAACCTTTTTACCGCAATTCTATCTTTTGAGTTTCATCCATGTGAATAGATATAGATCTTGCTCAGGGTTGCTTTTCCAAGATTAAAAAAAAAAAAAATTCCCATTACTACCTTACCAGTCTCTTAACGGTATCGTACCTTCTGATTCTCTTCATCAAAATGGGCTTGCATTCCTCCATTTCTTCTCCCGTTCACAGGTACATCAAACACCACGGCGGCAGGAAGACGCTGTCGCTAGCTCAGAAGAGCTCAGGGACGGCCCCACACCTCTCCCACGATGCAGGAAGCGGGCGCCACCAGAGGAGACGCTGAAGGTACCACTGGGGGCTCCGAGGGGGCACAGTGACTTCTGGCTGCGTCGGTCAGCTGGGCGGCTCCGGGTTGGGATAACGGTCACCATGATCACTCCCTGCGGGGGCCCGGGTCTTGTTCCTGCGGTTTCTGTGGATTTTCTCGTTCGATCGTGACAACTCGCTGAGGCAGTGCTGTGACCTGTCCCGTTCTGCAGAGTCAGGAAAAAGAGTCTCAGAGAAGTTTAAGTAACTTGTTCACGGTCACTTGGCTAGTAAGTGGTAGATTCGCTGTAGGCCTTGCAAGAAGTCTTCAAAGTGCATAGAATGGTGACGCTTTTAAGTGGTTTATACAAACACCTCAGACTTGTCTCCTAACTAATCTCAAAAGCTTGAAAGAGGAGTAGGTTCATTTTGAGAACCATCAAAATTGTAATACAGTTGTTCCATTGTGGGGGAAAGTTTGAACCGGTGAGAGCCGAATATTCAATTTTCCGGAATTTTGTTGCCAATTCTTGAACCAGAGCAGCTCGGAAGCGGCATGGTGGGAATACGGGGAGAATATTTACACCAGGGAAAATTAGCAAAAGGAAGTTAAACGCAAGCACTTAGAAGTCAGGGTGAGCAATTTTTCCCCTAGAGAATTGGGTGAACATCGCTGGCACACTGCTGGCTCCTATATCTTTGACATCTACTGCAGTGTTACCTACGTACAATCAACTGTGCAAATCTTAAGGGTCCTCCTGAAGGATGGATTTTACTATAAATGTGACCACTCTGATCACCAAAGAGATGCTTACTTTACCCTAAAACATTCCCACAAACCCCCTTTGCTAGTCACAGCACATGGGTGTACACACACGTGCACGCGCACGCACGCTCACACACACACACACACACACACACACACTGTTTTGACTTCCTTCCTCACAGATTTGTTTGGCCTGTCCGTAAACATCCTATCAATGGATACATGATGTACACTCTTCCGTGTCTGGATTTTTTTCATTCATTATGTCTGTGAGATTCATCCGTGTTGTTCTCTGTAGCAATAGTTTACTCTTTTTTATATCTGTGTGTATGTATGGACTGCAGTGTATTCATCCATTCCCTTTTTTAAAAAGTTTATTTATTTATTGGAAAGAGAGAAAGAGAGAGTGCAAGAGCACATAGGTGGGGGAGGGAAAGAGAGGAAGAGAGAGAATCCCAAGGCAGGCTCCCTACCGTCAGCACAGAGCCCAATGCAGGGCTCAAACTCACAAACCCAACTGTGACACCATGACCTGAGCCAAAACCAAGAGTCGGGCCATTGACTGACTGAGCCCCCAGGCGCCCCTCTATTTTTAATCCCTCGAGGCACCCCAGGCTGTCTTCACAGCGGCCGGCCGCACCAGTTTTCATCCCCCCAGCAGCGCAGGAGGCTTCTTTTTATCCTCGTCAACACTTGTTGTTTCTTGTGGTTTTGACTTTAGCCACCCTGACAGGTGTGAGGCGGTACCTCCTTGTGGTTTGGATTTGCATTTCCCTGACGACCAGTGATGTTGAGCATCTCTTCGCGTATCTGTTAGCCATTTGGATGTCTTCTTTGGAGAAATGTCTGTTGATGTCTTCTGCCATTTAAAAAAATTTTTAATGTTTAATAATTTTTGAGAGGGGGGAGGGCCAGAGAGCGAGGGAGACACAGAATCCGAAGCAGGCTCCAGGCTCTGAGCTGTCGGCGCAGCACGGCCCAAAACAGACACACAGATCAGTAGACTACAACAGAAGGGCTGGAAGTCACAAACCGTGAGATCATGACCTGAGCCGAAACCAGATGCTTAACCGACTGAGCCACCCAGGTGCCCCTCTTCTGCCCACTTTTCAATTGGATTGCTGATTATTGAGTTGTACAAATTCTTATATATTTTGGATACTAACCCTTTATCAGATATGTCATTAACTGATATCATCTCCCATTCAGTAAGTTGGCTCTTCGTTTTGTTGATTGTTTCCTTCCCTGTGCAGAAGCATTTTAGTTGTGATGTCACCCCAATAGTTTAATTTTCCTTTTTGTTTCCCTTGCCTCAGGAGACAGATCTAGAAAAAACGTTGCTTTAGCTAATGTCAGAGAATCATGGCCTGGGCTCTCTTCTAGGATTTTTATGGTTTCAGATCTTACATTCAGATCCTTAATCCATTTTGAGTTTATTTTTGTGTACAGTGTAAGAAGGTGGTCCAGTTTCATTGTTTCTCATGCAGCTGCCCCGTTTTCTCAGCACCATTTGTGGGAAAGATTGTATTTCTCCCATTGTACATTCTTGGCTTCTTTGCCAAAGATTCAGTGACCATATAAGCATGGGTTTATTTCTGGGCTCTGTTGTATTCTATTGATCTATGTGTCTGTTTTGTGCCACTACCGTATGCTTCTGGTTACTAGAGCTTTGTAGTAAACCTGGAAATCTGGGACTGTGATGCCTCCAACTTAACTCTTCTTTCTCAAGATTGCTTTGGCTCTTTGGGGTCTTTTGTGGTTCCCTACACACTTTAGGATTATTTGTCTAGTTTTGTAGAAAATGCTATTGGTATTTTTATGGTAATTACATTAAATCTATAAATTGCTTTGGATAGTATAGATATTTTAATAATATTTGTTCTTTCAGCCCATGAGCATGGAATATCTTTCCACCTGTTTGTGTCTTCAATTTCTTTCATCAATATTTTAGAGTTTTCAGAGTACAGGTCTTTCACCTTCTCAGTTAAGTCTATTCCTTATGTATTTTGTTATTTTGGGTGCAGTTGTAAATGGGATTGTTTTCTTAATTTCTCTTTCTGCTACTTCATTACCAGTGTACAGAAATGCAACAGATTTCTGTATATGGATTCTGAATCCTGTGACCTTACTGAATTTATCAGTTCTAGTAGTTTTTTGATGGAGTCTGTAGGATTTTCTGTATATAGTATTATGTCATCTAGAAAAAGTGAAAGCTTTACTTCTTCCTTACCAATCCGAATGCCTTTTATTTCTTTTTCTTGTCTGATTGCTGTGGCTAGGACTTCCAGGACTACATTGAATAAATGTGAGAGTGGACATTTTTGTCTTGTTCCTGACTTTAGGGGAAAAGCTCTCAGTTTTTCCCCATTGAGTAAGATGTTAGCTGTCAGTTTTTCATATAAAGCCTTTATTATGTTGAGGTATGTTCCCCCTAAATCTACTTTGATGAGGGTTTTTTTTTTAATCATGAATGGATGTTGTACTTTGTCGAATGTTTTTTCTGTATGTATTGAGACAATCATATGGTTTTTATCCTTTCTTTTGTTGATGTGATGTATCATGTTGAGTGATTTGTGAACATTGGACCAGACTTGCATCCCCAGAAAAAATCCCACTGGATCATGGTAATATTTTTAATGTATTGTTGGCTCCTGTTTGCTAGTATTTTGTTGAACATTTCTTCACATATGTTCATCAAAGATATTAGCCTGTAGTTCTCTTTTTTTGTAGTGTATTTATATGGTTGTGGTGTCAGGGCCATGCTGGCCTCACAGAATAAATATGAAAGTTTTTCTCTTCTATATTTTGGAATTTGTTGAGAAAAATATGTAATTAACTCTTCTTTAAATGTTTGGTAGAATTTGCCTGTAGGGCCTTCTGGTCCTGGACATTTTGCTTGTTGGGAGTTTTTTGTACTACTGAGTCAGTCTCCTTGCTGATAATTGGCCTATTCAAATTTTCTATTTCCTCTTCAAAACTTTTTTAAGGTTTATTTATTTCTAAGAGAGAGAGAGAGAATGCAAGCAGGGGAGGGGCAGAGAGAAAGGGAGACATAGAATCTGGAGCAGGCTCCAGACTCCGAGCTGTCAGTACAGAGTCCAACATGGGACTTGCGCTTGTGAACCATGAGATCATGACCTGAGCTAAAGTCAGACATGTAACCAACTGAGCCACCCAGTCACCCCAAATTTTCTTTTTCTTCCTGATTCCATTTGGAGAGGTTATGTGTTTCTAGAAGTTTATCTATTCCTACTACCTTGTCCAATTTATTAACATATCATTTTTCATAATATTCCCCTTTAATTTTTTATATTTCTGTGGTGTCAATTATTATTTTCCTCTTTCATTTCTGATTTTATTTGAGTCCTCTATTTTTTTTAATGAGTCTCACTAAGGGTTTATCAATTTTGTTGGTGGTTTCTTTTAATTTTTTAACATTTATTTATTTTCAAGAGACAGATCATGAGCAGGGGAGGGGCAGAAAGAGAGAAGGACACACAGAATCAGAAGCAGGCTCCAGGCTCTGAGCTGTCAGCACAGAACCTGACACGGGACTCGAACCCACGAACTGTGAGATCATGACCTGAGCTGAAGTCGGACGCTCAATGGACTGAGCCACTCAGGTGCCCCTATTTCTCCTCTAGTCTTTATTTCTTTCCTTCTTTTGGTTTAGGGTTTTGTTTGTTCCTCATTTTCTAGTTCCTTTAGGTATGAGATTAGTTCGTTTATTTGGGATTTTTCTGGCTTCTTTCTCCATTCCATTCTTAATGGGCATTGAATTGTTTCCAGGTTTTTTTAATTGAAGTATAATTAAAACTAGTGTTATATTAGCTTCAGATGTGAAATATAGTAATTCAACAATTCTATACATTTCTCAGTGTTCATCACAATATGTGCACTCTTAATCCCCTTCACCTGTTTCTCCCATACTCCCTCCCATCTGTATCCATTTGTCTGTGGATGAAAAGCACTCTTTTCAGTGTTAGCCATTCCAGCAACCACCAGTTCTGTGTATTTAAGAGTCTATTTGGGGGGGCACCTGGGTGGCTCAGTCGGTTGAGTATCTGACTTTGGCTCAGGTCACGATCTCACAATTCTTGGGTTCTAGCCCTGCGTCGCGCTCTGTGCTGACAGCTCAGAGCCTGGAGCCTGCTTCGGATTCTGTGTCTCCCTCTCTCTCTGACCCTCCCCTGCTCATGCTGGCTGTCTGTCTCTCTCTCTCTCAAAAATAAATAAAACATTTTTAAGTCTATTTTTGTCTCTTTTGTTTTGTTTCTTAGATTTCACATATGAGTGAAATCATATGATATTTGTCTTCCTTTGTCTGACTTATTTCACTTAACATTATAACCTCTGGGTCCATCCATGTTGTTGCAAATGTTAAGAACTCATTCTATTTTATGTCTGAGCAATATTCCTCTGTGTGTGTGTGTGTGTGTGTACCACATCTTCTGTATCCATTTATCTGTGGATGAATACTTGAGTTGCTTTCATGTCTTGACTACTATAAATAATGCTTTGTATCCTAGATTATTTCCAGTTTTTAAACAAAGCTGTTATGAACATTTTTGCACATTCTTTTGGGGGATAGATAAACTTATGTCTTGGTTATACACCTAGGAAACTAATTGCTGAGTCCTAGGATATGCGTTACGCAACTTTAACAGCTTCTGCCAAATAGCGATTATGGCAATTAACTCTCTATAAGCAACAGGTCCTCATCGTCACCAACACTTAGCATTAGCACTCTTTTCAGTGTTAGCCGTTCTGAAGAGTACACAGTGAAGTCTTCTTATGACTTTAACTTGCATTTCCTAGTGAGTAATTTTGAGTATCTTTTCACATGTTTTATTTGCCATTTGAACATTATTTTTGGTAAGGTACCTATTCAAGTCTTTTCCTTATTGACTTGTAGGGTCTCTTTATATATTCTGGAGACAAGTCCTTTGTCAGATATATGTTACAAATATCGTCTCCAGTCTTTGTTTTACCTTTTCGCTCTCTTAACAGCATATTTTGATGGGCAAAAGTTCTTAATTTTAATTGTATCTCATTTTTTAAATCTCTTAACTTCAACGAAGCCAACTTTGGCACTCTTTTGTGGATCGCATTTGTGAGGCTGTGTGGATCCTAAGATATCTCTGTCTAACATATGATCATGAAGATATTCTCCCCTGTTTCACTTTAGATGATACATCATTCTACCAACTGCCTCCATGTTTTATCAACTATAAGCCAAACAGTAAACACTTAAAATTCACTAGTTCAAAAACTACCAGAAGACAGCATTATCATAACATAACCTGTAACTGTCCACTTGACTAATTTTGTAGTCTAGGAATGTGTACCAGGTAGATGCTCTTGAACTGGCCTAGCCTTTAACTGGGCACGACATGTAGGCCTAGTGGAGAGCTGCACTCTCCCTTACGGAAACACATTTATTGGAAGCTCATACCTTTCTACAGGCATGATCCCAGAAACCTTACTCCAGAGTCAGCCCATGTGACTGAGCTGATAGACCCATCGGGTTAAAATTGGACTATTGGATATGTGTGTGGACATGATGGGTTTTTTTAATTCCTTACAGTCCTATAAAACTAGTCACTAATCTATTCTAAAGGTAAATTTAAGTCAAATAAATATTTAATATACCATTGGTGATTGTGGCTTGAAAACCACTGTCTGAAATTTAGGTTTTGTAAAATTCAGAAGAAATCTGCTACCATCCTCCACCCTTGGAAGATGACCCAAAGCCCCTTGCCCAGCCTGGAAACCTCTATTGATGACAAAGCAGATATTATACTCCACTGTCAATGACCAACGGAAACCATGCCTACCTTCAAATCATGGGCCGATCTGTCCTTCTCCATTGGGATGATGCACAGAAATTTATAACGTTCAATAAAACCTGCAGCAGCAATCAATACAGATTTACAGCTGCATCTTCAATGAGTCTTTAAATATTTATGCCATTGCTTTACTTAAGTCACTCACTGAATTATATTGTATGCAATCCTTACACATTCAACAAAATGTTGATTAAATATCTACTAGGTTTAGTGTTCTGTATTAGAAAATTACGTTCTGTGAGATAGTAAACAGGCAGCGAGCAAACCAGCCCCGGTGGAAGCAGGATGAACAAAAGGACAGTATACTGGTCTGATGTACTTCTCAGAGTCTGCACATTTGCTGGGCAGCACAGAGAACAGAAAAGGAAATGAAGGTAAGGTGTACTCTTTGCCCAATCTTATGAGAAGGCTATTACTCGTGAGGAAACTGAGGTTTTGGAGAGTTTGAGTCACTTGTGCAAGACCACATCACAACTTCCGGAAGGTGGGAGGTGAAGGCTGGGATTCAGATGCAAGTTTCCCTCACTCCCAGATCTGTGCCTTGTGCCTCCGGTGACGGCCACGTGCTGGAGAGGGAAGCAAGGCCACGGCCGCCTGGGACAGCTTGTTTCACGTCAGGTGTTTCCAGGTGGATTTAGGTGGATTTAAGTCTGAATATACCTTAGGTCCTTTCGTTTGTGTGTAGGGATCCATAGATTTCTCTCTCGCTGAGTTTTTTCGTTTAGGCGAGTGTTTTTGCTGATAAATGTGCGTGGACAGGCTTTTCAATTTCCTTTTCATTCCTGGAGATATTATTTAGTACATTTCTTCGATGGCTGGCGATGCACAAATCGGTTTTAATATCAATAATGTACCATTTGGAAAACATTCAGTTTCTAGGCCCGCCAAAAGAATACCCCTCTGTGTCAGAATTTATTGAAGCCAGTCCTAGGAGGCTGCGGGAGAGTGGGGTTCCTTAAGCAGAAGAGTAAACAGATGGTCTTTGGAAAGCGCTCACGTTCTCAAGCTCTGAATTAGTTTTGGACAGAATGGAGTCACATATGCCAACGCTTGTTGGCCAGCAGGGTGGTATCGGGGAGACATCAAAACTATCATGACATTCTTCAAACCTTTGGGTTTAATCTGGGCCTCAGTGATCTGAGAGAAATGGTCACAAATTGCCAGGCGCCCGTTGGTTGGAGAACGTAGGGAGAAAACGCATGACTGGCAGGCAGCAATGGGACACCCCGAAGATGCTTAGGGCAGTTGACGGCATTTGATGCCCAACACATCTTCAGGGCCGCCTCCTCCTTGGGTCAGGAATCAGTAAAGCAGTGACTGCTAACTGCTGGCCTCATCCAAAACGGTAACCCCTGAGGTGACCCCGCAGCAGAGTGTGGGCTGGGCTCAGAAGACTCTAGTTGCCACTTCATGCAAGACATCCCCCTCCTACTTAGCCCTTCCTTCTCTGGCTCCCTCATTCTCCTCCTCTTCGGGGCTCTCTCCCCTCCATCCTCAATGGTCCCCTCAATCCACCATCTTAGCGTGGACTTTCTCACTTGATCCTGAGGTCCTGTCCAGTCCCACGTCCAGTCTCTTGTCCCTCTACATCTGGTGCTTCCATTTCATCTCCACACCTCCCCACTGGAAATGCCTAAGACCTGCCTTCCCTCCCCAGCATTCCATGAAAGTCACTTCTCAGAAAACATTGAGGTCCCCATAACCAGCATGGAGCCTGCCATACTGCAGGAGTTCAGTAAATAGATGTCGGATAATTCAGCCAAGTGACCTTTTCTATGGCTTGTCTTTCTTCCACTGTTCTCCCTGACTGAGCGCGGCTGGCCACCTGCTCCCCCATCCTCACTCCCCGCCTCCTGGGGCCCAGAACCTCAGTTTTCTACTTCTCTCTCTGGCCAATCCCTTGCTTCCATTCTGTCTCCCTTGCCTGCCACTTCCAGATCCCTGGACACTTCCCTTCTCCAGCGGTCTCTTTACAGGCCAGGATTCCCAACATCCACCTCCTTCGAACTTACCTTCATGTTAGTTTTTATTGAGGTGAAATCCACATAATATAAAAGGAGATATTTTAGGGGCACCTGGGTGACTCAGTCAGTTAAGTGTCTGACTTCAGCTCGGGTCATGATCTCACGGTTGGTGGGTTCAAGCCCCGCATCGGGCTCTGTGCTGACAGCTGAGAGCCTGGAGCCTGCTTCGGATTCTGTGTCTCCCTCTCGCTCCCCATGCCCTGCTCATGCTCTGTCTCTCCCTCTCTCTCAAAAATAAATAAACATTAAACAAATTTTTAAAGGAACTGTTTTAAAGTGGCATTTAGTACATTAATAGTGTTGTATGCCTATGCCCTCTATCTTTACCAGAACATTTTCATCATCCCTAAAGGAGACTGAGTACTCATTAAGCCATCATTCTTCATCCTGGGGCCACCATTCCTCCAGTTTCCTAGGCTAAAACCCTGCAGGGGCAAAATCCTCATAAAACACAGTTTTTTGTCCACTCCAAGCTCCAAATTCCAGCCCTCAAGACCATCCAAAGAGAAAGCCTGTTGTACTGACCCAATCACTCATTCATTCATTCATTCATTCAATCACCATCTACCATGTCCATGTCCTGTACCAAGAGCTACAAAAGACAAAGTTGTAGGAAACAGAGTCCTTGCCTCAAATGGTTTGAATACAACAGTGATTTTTTTAAAAAACCCACAACACCACAAGCGTCTACAGAGACCTGATACAAATCAGCCTCTCGAACTGCAGAGGCTGAGGTGATCCAGTGAAAGCATCTTGAAGGAGGTGCCTCTGAGCAGTGTCTTACTGGAGGACATACTTTCTAGAGGTGAGAGAGAAGGGCCAGGGTGAGGCAAAAGGAAGGCTATGAACCACGTTCTTCTGTGCAACAGTATGTACTGTCCATGAGAAAGACCCCCAACTCAGCAGGTGCCTCTTGAGGTCAGAGAACAAAGGCCCCAGATGAAGGCAAGCAGAGACTATCCTTGGGAACCATGGGGAGCGAGTGGAGGTGTTGAGAGGGAAGATGGCTGCCGTGGCCATGCTCCAGGAAGACTCCGTAGCAGTGGTGTGGGGACCGAATATGGATGCCAAGTGTGGGGGAGGGGGGCCCACTTGTGGGGCCAACATTTCCCACTGTAGGTTCCTTATGACCTCAAATGTGTTACATGAAAAGGGATGCTGAATTTTCTTTAAATTTTTTAATGTTTATTTAATTTTGAGAGACAGAGAGAGACAGAGCACGAGGAGGGGAGGGGCAAAGAGAGAGAGAGACATAGAACTGGAAGCAGGCTCCAGGCTTTGACCTGTCAGCACAGAGCCCAACATGGGGCTCAAACCCACCAACTGTGAGATCATGACCTGAGCCAAAGTCGTACACTTAACCAACTGAGCCCCCCGGGTGCGCCGGGATGCTGAATTTTCTAAAACTCTGAAATAGTAGGACAGAGTGCTAAAACTGAACACAGGGCAATAGGCCCAAGGGTACTTACATTGGCCTCTATGTTTATCATGTGCTTGAAATACATCACAGTAATAATTTTTAAATATAAGCCCAAAGAGGGGTGATTGTGTACGTTTGGGACACATTGGAGTGAAGAGCTAAATTGAGTTATTTACAGCAAGCTTTCTTGGGGCCTCTGGAATTCAAATGTGGGCTATTAATTTCCATAAAGTGACTGTCCTCCCCCAACAGAAGTCTTCATCCGGACCCTAATGCTGATCTGCCTAGATCCGTGTTCTGCCTACTCAGGACCTTATAAATATCCCCCAACGTCTGAGGATATTGAGATTTAAGACATTCTTGGCCTCCAGGATCTTAGAGTCTGGGGGTTGGGGGTGTTTATTAACAAATAATGAAAACCCAGAGTCTATCAGGACCCAATAAAGACCTGAGGCTTACCTGAGTGCAGGCTGATTAATTATCTGGCCCCTTCTTCAAAACAACACATTTTAAAGATTGAATGGTTGGAGAGAGAGAAGTAATTCTTTTTCCGTTCATAAGAACAGCATTACGTTTCTTCATGGTTCAAATAAGCAACGCGTTGCATGTACTGAGCATCGTGTTAGGGCACGTTTGGCACTGTCTTTCTCCGGCAGGTTTCTGAGACCCCAGACTGGAGAACGTTAGTCTGTCATGTGTCCTAAGACAGAGGTGTTCTGTGTGGAGAGAGCCACGAAGTCTTGCAAACTTGTTGTCCAGGCTTCGCGGCCAGCAGGGCGTTTCTTGTTGCTGTGGCACAGAGTTCCACTCCTGTTTTGCTCTGTGACTCAGCAGACCGGGCAGGGGTTGTCGAAAGAGCGGGGTCCTGTTCGACCGCGTGAGACGTAGGTGACGGGAGAGATCCCTCATTCACAGTAAAGGGGCCCGGCCATGGACTATGATGGTTTCAGAGTGTTGGTGACCTGAGACTACCAGGCTCAGGCAGCCGTCACTGGCGGGTCTCGAGCTAGAGGGTGTGGCCTAAGGTCATCCTGACCTTGCTCGCACCAAGAAGTCACTCAATGGGTCGCCAATAGCAGGAAGTTTTCCATTGCACTGGCTTTCTCTTTTACCGAGAATGGAACCAAGTTACATTTCACCTGTCGCATAAGGAGTCCTGTGTGAGAACCTGCACTAAGTAGCACTGCTCTGTGACTGATGCCAAGGATATTTTATAGAAACTGGGAGTCACTCCTACCCCTAAACTCTCCTCTTTCCACTGTAATCAGACTTCTGCCTGGGCACACAACCACCAAGAATAGAAAGACTACATTTCCCAGACTCCTTGGCAGCTCATTGAAGTCATTTAATTTCTAGTCAATGGAACATGAACAAAAGTAGTTTCCTTACAGGAAAGGGACAAACCCTCCACTTTTCCTTTGTCCTCTCTACCAGCCAAAATAAGGACATGGTGGTCAAGTAACTTGGACCAGGCAGACAAGGACAACACTCTAGGGACTGTGGCACCACAGGAGAGAAAGAGCTTGTACCCTGATGACTGCATGGAGCAGAGCCACGTTCCTGCTCAGACCTTGACATACATGAGGATAAACACCGGTATTGGTTAAGCCCCTGGTAACAGGTCCTTGTCACACACAGTTGAAACCATATCCTAATAATGCTGATCTTTTGGAAGCACCTGTCTTGTGAAGCCCTTAATCACTTCACAATGAAGGCATAAAGGAGGGTGTAAACAACCCTCCTCTTGGGATTCAGAAAGGTCAAAGTAGATGATATTTGACTGGGTCTTGGAGGATGGAGCTGGGACAGCCTGACTAAGGGAGAAGAAATGAGGAGACCCAGGAAATATAACAGGCAGTCCACTTATCTGTCTTTTCAACAATCCTGGGCAGACACACAAGCCCCCAGAGAATGTAGGAAAGGAAGTGTAGGAATTCATGAGAAGCAGAACACACGGTCAAGGTAAACAAGTGGGAAGAAGGAAAGGGGTGCCGTATCAGTGAGGACGCTTTGGGCCACAGAAACAAAACCCCTCCACACACCGAACTCACTGGTTCCCAGGACCCCAGACTCCAGGTAAACATGACATCAGTCATGGTTGACCAGGCAGCCCAGTGCCACCAAGATCCAATGTCTTCCAAGATCTGTGTGTCCACCTCTTCGTCATTGATCATCCTCCTCAAGCTGGCTCCCTCCTGGCTGTGAGAAGCTTCTAGCATGCAGAGTGGCAAACCTCTTTGCTCACCTTCAGAGGGAAACAGAAATCCTGCCTCTCTTATGTGGGAGGAAGAACTTTCTCGGGAGCCGTCAGAGAAGAACTCAAATCTGAATGGCCAGAATGGCGCTCTCCATCATGGACAGGGGGAAATGGATTAGCTGTTACCCAGTGTTGCTTGTTCTTGACCTGGGTCAGTTCCTGATGTGGCTTGTCACTGCGTGACATGAGGGGCTGGTGTGTCTGTGGGGGAGTCGCCCCAATGTGTCTCTAACATTCGGCTCAAGAATATGGAGCCGGAATTTTGAAATAGTTCCGGAAAGCCAGCTCTAATCCCCTGAAACAGGACAGAAAGTCTTCATCTCAGAGTCAAAACACAGAAACTTAACAACTTACCTACACTTAGGTCCCTTTTTCCATGTCAGCTGAAAATGTCAGCTCAGAAAGGGAGAGAAAGGAAAATGAAATGCATAAACAAGGTAGACCCTCCTGGGGCCAGGAAGATCAGGCGTTTGCCTGGAGGTAATGTTGAAGGTTAAATACAGAAAAAAAATAACACAGTACACAATTATAGTTGTTCATTCTTCTGCTTAAAATGGAGACTAAAGGTCACAAATCAAATCACCACATTAAGTGCAACAGTAACCTGCCTCCAATCACCTCAGTCCCTTTGTTAGCCGGTGACAAAGGCGTCCCTGTTCCTGTTAATTAGGAGGCCAGGGCTCTCCTGTAGAGCTAACAGGTGAGGGTCTTGGGGCCCTCTGGTTAATTGCCCCGTTAGAGGCCATGGGCTCCCAGGCTGTGGAGTCGAGGTGGCTATGAGGTTGGGGATCTGCCCTACTGGGCAAAGTTTGCATTGGTCTGAAGCAAAAAGAGAAACAGAAGTGTGCTCATACCAAACTAAGTATATTCAGCATACAGCACGGCCCGCCATTCCGAGGGTCAGTCCTTCCTGACTTATGGGGGTGGAAATTCCCCTCTATTCCGACATGATGGTGATGGGAGACGGTGAGTTTGGGATTTGTAAGTGTCTTCCTGACTCAAATAAATAACAAGGTGGCAACTCAAGGTCACGGCCTAACATTTTGTGTTCTCGATCACGCTGACGTGAAACCCACATGTCGGAGCTACTCATCAAGTCTGTCCTTGATGCGGGAGAGACTTCATCTGTGCCACCTCCTCTGTCCCCAGAATGCCCACCTTGTTCTCCTGCATCTAAACAGGCGTGGCTCACCGTATCGGTTTCTATGACCAAATCCCACACTACCTCTTTTACACACTAAGTAATCCCATGCCCAGAACCATTTACCCAGGTCTTTATTTTCCAGCCTTCGCTCCATGTCCATCCTTTGCTTTTCCCTAAAAAATCCCCGTGTTGTCTTCACCTGCCTCATGGGAATTAGAACGTACACGGAGGGGAGCCCATCACAGCGCGAGGAGGGAAAACAGCTTGGGTGCCCACCTGGTCAGCTGTCTTTCTCCTTCCCCACGGCCTCCGGTTGTCCTCACCATCACCCACAGGACCTTCCTGGCCTCATGCCAGCTCAGCCTCCGAAACACTTCCTTCCCACCGCCAGACCGCGGCCCCAGGCCCACTGAGCTGTGTGCCCTTTGCTCCGCGCCTCTCCCAAGCATCCTGGCTGTAAGGAAAAGCACTCTTCAGTTCAATCCTGTTCTTCAGGGCAATTTCTTCTAAAATGCCTAGGACGCAGATAGTGTCTCCGTGTTAAAAAGAGCCCTACTGAAGCGCCTGGGCAGCTCAGTCGGTTAAGTGTCTGACTCTTGATTTCAGCTCAGGTCACGATCTCATGCTTTGTGAGTTGTGAGTTCAGGCCCCGAGTTGGGCTCTGTGCTGACACTGCAGAGCCTGCTTGGGATTCTCTGTCTCCCTCTCTCTCTGCCTCTCTCCCCCTCCCCCATTTGCTCATACTTTCTATCTCAAAATTAAAAAAAAAACATTAAAAAAAAAATCCCTACTAACCCAAGAAAATGTTGCAGGGAACATGCTGTGTTCCCAGCAAGGGTCCAATTTACGCAGAGGTCAGATGCACATGGGTTCTGGATTTTTCTGCTTCATCATCTGTCACCTGTCACTTGTCAGTCGCCCACTGCCGTGGTGCCACTGCCAATCACATTCTTCCATTAATCTTCATACCACGTCTGGCAAGCAAAAACTTCCTGTGGAACATATCTAGACATGGGGTGGAGAAGAGATGAATATTCCAATAATTTGATCAGCGTAGACATCTATAGGTGACTCTGAGTTACTGTGCGTCACACCTGTGAGTTACATCTGTGAGTAACTGAAAACAGAACCAATACGTGACACAATTCTAAGCGTCAGGACAGTGTCTTCTGGAATGGCCTCCTGAGCTCATCAGATCCCCTCAAAAATGGCCGCATGTCTACACTTTAAACAGCAACCCCATGGTTGAGTTTGGTGTGGGATAAATCGATGCTGGCTCAACAGTGAACAAGATGGTATGAAAAAAGAATTAGAAAGCGTTCTAAACCCTCTTTCCTATGAAGCTCATGAAAGTCAACGCAGGGAAGGTGCTGGGTACCTTCATTAATGTCACAGGCAATATGCTACATCCTGTCCCTCAACCCTGGAGCCACTCCAGAAAAGATGCCTGATTTCAGTACAACCTGAGAGGGTGTTGGTCTTCGTGCCCAATATAAGAAATCACCTTTTATTTTGGAAATGCCAAACCTAATTTTTTAAATAGTTGCAATAGTGCTGGAATCAGCACTCATGCACCCTTTACCTGCACACCTGTACTCATCAACTGAGCCACATCTGCATGCGTGTGCACGCTCTCTCCCAGTCTCTCTCTCTCTCTCCGTCTCGTGTTACAGAATTTTTTTTCGCCGAGCTAATTGAGAATATGGTGCAGAACCATGACCCATCACCCTTAAATATTTCAGCACAGATTTCATAAGAACAAGGACATTCTCTTATGTAACCACAATGTAATTATCAAATTCAGGAAATTTTACCTTGATACAAGACGACTCTCCTAGAATCCACACCCAAATCCCCAGCTGCTCCAAGGATGTCTTTTAGCGCAGTCTGTTTCTGACCCAAGACCCAGCCCAGGGAGACATGTGGCATTAACATTCATGGCTCTGGTTTCCATTAGCCTGGACCACATCTGCAGCTCGTCTGCCTCCTGTGACCCTGGCTGCTTTAAAGAGAACGGGCCGGTTGTTTTGTAACATGGTCTCCAATTGACATTTGTTGGATTTGCTGTTAGATTCAGGCCCTGTGTATTCGGCAAAACCACAGTACAGCTGACAACGGTCCTAAATCCCTACGTTCACCCTCCTATTGGTGATGCTGGCTCCGGTCACTTGGCTAAGGCACCGTCTGCCAAATTCCTCTACCATAAAAGGTACTTCGAGAAAACTTGACGATTACTAAATGTACGGGGAAATTCCCTGAGACCTCCATTCAGAGCTCTTGGTTTAATAGTGGAAGGAAGAAGCACAACTCTTCAATCGGCCACAACGCCGCCATTCGGTTCAGTCTTAAGGAGGACACAGAGGCGGCCTGCAGGCCTTGGAGGAAGGAAGCAGGAGGTGAAATGGACAAAGTCATGTACTTCCCATACACAAAACCAAACAAAACAAATGTTCTGATAGAGACCTTAGCTAACTGCAGATACCAAGGGACCGAACATCTAATTCCAAATGTAATGACTGAGAAACACTTATTTAAGACACACAAAAAATGGAGAGAGTCTGGGCCGACTTGCAATTATATATATATACACACACATGTTTTTTTAATGTTTGTTTATTTTTTTAATGTTTTATTTATTTTTGATACAGAGAGAGACAGCATGAGAGGGGGAGGGACAGAGAGAGAAGGAGACCCAGAACCGGAAGCAGGCTCCAGGCTCTGAGCTAGCTGTCAGCACAGAGCCTGACGCGGGGCTCGAACCCACGAACGTGAGATCTGACCTGAGCCGAAGTCGGAGGCTTAACCGACTGAGCCACCCGGGCGCCCCTAATGTTTGTTTATTTTTGAGAGAGAGAGCACCAGCGAGGCAGGGGCAAGAGAGATGGGGATACAGAGGATCCAAAGCAGGCTGTGTGCTGACAGCAGCGAACCCCATGAGCCCTCACAAACCATGAGATCATGACCCGAGCCAAAATCAAGAGTCAGACACCAACTGAGCCACCCAGGTGCCCCAAGACTTGCAATTACAACAGGCAAGTCACAAAAGAAAAGTATAAATGAGCAACCAACATGCAAAGATGCTCAACCTTGTCAGTGTCTTGAGAAATACACGTGAAAATAAGGAGTCTTAAGCCATCCTAGCGTCAAAACTTACAAATGTTGGTAACATCCGTGCTGACAAGGGCTTACGGAAGCTGGTGGGGTACGGACTACCTCGTTGTAAAGGAATCTTGCAGGTCCCCTAAAAGGTTAATTATCCCCACATTTTGACCCAGGTCTCTACTTGACCCAGGAAGATCCCTGAAAAAATAGAGTAGCTGGTAGAAGTTTAGCTCATAGATCAAAAACTCAAGAAATGTCAAGCTTCTATTTTTCGGAGTGAAATTTAATTTTGTCAGAGCCTCATGGATCAGGCTGGCAGGTGATTCAACTTCAGTTGGCTTGGGAGATCCACCCCCTTCCTAGAGTCACCAATGGTGCTAGAGCTCTAACATTATCCAGAACATTCTTAGAAGAATCATCTGGTCTCCAGACCACGTTGGCCTCCATGGTGCAGATCATGGCCCAGGAGGCAGCAGCTCCTCTGTGTCTCTGCTTGGGCACAAGGGCCATATAGGGCCTCCCCAGGCACACCCGCATCTGCCTCCACTCTGAGGGCCTGCCCGCCTCCCGGAAGTCTGCGGGAATGTTCCAGATCCCCGCACAAACCCACCCCCCCACCCCCAGGTGTCAGAGGAGGCTCCCAAATGCTCTCACCTCCGAGGAAGTTTGTTTCTCGTGTTCCCAAGGACTCTCCCACCCGGGGCTTTCCCCACACTTCACAAAAACCTGGGTGGAGGGCCCCAGGGTGCCACGTGGCTACCGGGTCACACCAAAGCTGCCAACAGGCCTTGTTGGTGTGAGTGATGGAGACAGCCCAGACTGGGAACTCCCTGAGGGTGAGCTGCATCCTTTTTTCTTTTTTTAATTTTATTGTTGAGAGAGAGAGACAGTGTGAGCAGGGGAAGGTCAGAGAGAGAGGGAGACACAGAATCTGAGGCAGGCTCCAGGCTCTGAGCTGTCAGCACAGAGCCTGACGCAGGGCTTGAACTCATGAACCATGAGATCATGACCTGAGCTAAAATCGGACACTTAATCGACTGAGCCGCCCAGGCGCCCCACTGCGTCCTTTATCTTGGCACCATCCAAGTTCAGGGTCCGGCAAGTTGTAGATCCCTAGTCAGTGTTTGGGGAATGAATGAAGAAACAACAGGGTGATGGATGGATGGATAGATAGATAGATAGATAGATAGATAGATGGAGGATGGATGAGTGCGTGCGCACGTGAGTAGACGGCTAGGTAGGTGGGTGACCGGCTGGATGGGTGGATAAGGATTCACGTGAGTGAATGGATGGGTGATGGATGAGTGAATGGATGGGCAGATGGGTAAGTACACAAGCAAATAAGTTTGGATGGCTGAGCAGATGTGTGGGTTGGTAGCTGAGTCAACGGATGCGGGCGCAGACGGGTGGATGATAGATAGGTCAGTGAATGGGTGTGCGGCCAGGTAGATAAGTGTATGAAGGAGAAGGCGGATGGGTGGGCGGATGAAGGAATAGGTAGGTGGATGAATGGACGGTTGGGTGGGTAGATAGATGGAACTGAAAAAAATGTGACTTAAAAGAGTTTTCAGGGCACACTGGTTCTAGGAAGGAATAAAGACTTCCTTTTTCTCTCCAATCCCTTTCGAGTGAGCAGTGATCCACCTAAAAGTCCCCCTGGCACTGGCCAGTCTAACGTGTCCTTGCTTCCCGAGGCCTGCCGCATTCACTCTGGGCTCTGAAGGGTTCTCAGCATGCCTGGGGCCCCACGCTCCGAGCCGCTCACAGGTAGCACCTCAGACCTCGTTTAGGACATGCCTCTTGAGGACACGCCGCCCTGACTACACACTGCTCCACGGAGCAAAATAGGTGAAATGCATTGAATGAACGAATCTATTGGCAAAAACGTCAATAAATCACCCTGAATTCTGCTACCTGGAAACAGAGTTATAGTCACCAATTTCATGTATTTTTTTCATTATTTTTAATTAGCACATGTGTATTTCAGTGCAAAATTATGTACTACTCTATAATCAGATTACTTTATATAATAATGCATTTTGAATAATTTCCATCTCATTCAATATTCTTCAAAAACATCACACGCCATCACAAACGTACCATAATTTATTGAGAAAGCCTCCCTTTGTTGTTTTCAACTGTTCGTTATCATAAGCTCTACTACAATGAACATGCTTACAGCTCTATGTTTACAAACATTCAGGATTATTTCCTTAGAAGAAATCCTGGGGCACCTGGGTGGCTCAGTCAGTTAAGCGTCCGACTTCAGCTCAGCTCATGATCTCACGGTTCGTGGGTTCAAGCCCTGTGCTGGGCTCTGTGCTGACAGCTCAGAGCCTGGAGCCTGTTTCAGGTTCTGTGTGTGTGTCTCTCTCTCTGCCCCTCCCTTGTTCGCACTCTGTCTCTCTCTGTCTCAAAAATTAAAAAAAAACTTAGAAGAAACACCAATTTGCAGAGTCATGCCATCGAAGGATATGTAGAATCATAAGAATTTTCCTGAATGCCACCAGATCGTCCTCTAGAAAGATGGTGCTAATTCACACTCCAACCGGCAGG
The DNA here is from genome assembly GCA_004023785.1 of Mungos mungo. Taxonomy (NCBI): domain Eukaryota; kingdom Metazoa; phylum Chordata; class Mammalia; order Carnivora; family Herpestidae; genus Mungos; species Mungos mungo. Next base: position 6,325 of record PISW01005880.1, on the reverse strand, counting down.
GTCAGAGAATCCGTGCATCTAACACGTTAACCTGGGCTGGGTTTTTTTTTTTTTTTTAATTTTTGATTTATTTTTGAGAGAGAGAGAGAGAGACAGTGTGAGCAGGGGAGGGTCAGAGAGAGGGAGAGACACAGAATCTGAAGACAGGCTCCAGGCTCTGAGCTGTCAGCACAGAGCCTGATGCGGGGGTTGAACCCACAAACCATGAGATCATGACCTGAGCCGAAGTCGGACGCCTAACCGACTGCACCACCGAGGCACCCCCTGGACTGGTTTTTAAAGACAGAAGCAAGTCACTATGTAAAATCTGCCTCCTCCTTATGGAGCACAGGAACCCTTGATTCGCTTGATGCAATTCTTGAGAGTACTTTTCATTTCTTTTTTTTTATTTAAAACTTTTTAATGTATGAGACAGAGCATGAGTGAGGGAGGGGCAGAGACAGAGGGAGACACAGAATCCGAAGCAGGCTCCAGGCTCTGAGCTGTCCGCACAGAGTCTGACGCGGGGCTCGAACCCACGATCCACAGGATCATGACCTGAGCCAAAGTCAGAAGCTCAACTGACTGAGCCCCCCCAGGTGCCCCAGAGTGTAATTTTTCATTTCTAAAAGCACTCCTAGGGTTTCAAATGCCACCGCCGGGGGCTGGGTCCTCTTTAAGACCGATGAGGTGTCCACACGAGGAGGATTGCTGGGTGTCTGAGCAGGGAACTGAAGCGGAGGGAAGGAACCGACTTCTCTCAAATACTTTGCACAACCGGCATGGAAGGCAGCCCTCAGGAGAAACTGCCAGCGCTCCCGGCGGTGTCACTGACGGCAGGGTAATTAGCAGCCCCCCATTTCTTATTTCTAATAAACGACCTCCGTCACAAAAGCAGCGATCTTCTTACTAGAGAAAAGGACAGGGAAGAAATGGGGGCGGGAGCCCTCACCCACGATTCCAGTCGCCAGGAGCCGCCAGTGTAACGTTTCATTGCATTTCCCTCCAGCATCTATTTTCTCCTATGTAAGTGGCTGTAATATTACAGGAACGCAGGGGTGCATCCCGTTTTTATCTGCCAACACACTTTAAGCGTGTTTCTGTCTTATTAGAAACTCCCAGTAAACCTAATTTTAACAAGTGTATAATATTCCTTCGCGTGGTTGGCGCATAGCTTAACCATTTCCCTGCTGGACACAGAGGTTACCTTCGGTGCTATTACATGGCACTAAGGCTGGCATATGTCCGTGTGTCTATTATCTCCTCCTTTAAACACGTATGATGGTAACCGGAGAACTCACTGGGGGAGGGCAGAAGGGAAAGGAACCTTTAGAGACGCTGATTCCTTGGCAAACAGTCAAATGAGGGTGTAAGTGGGTCTTTATGCCATCCAGCAGTGGGATGTCGTCTTGTGCACTTTTCAGCAGAGCGTTGCCAAGTTCTCGGGGTCCTGGGGCTGCAGGCCAGCGGGTGAAAGCACCCCCGGGGACTCCCGCCTGGCATCCCATGAGCACTCCTGGTTCCGAACCCAGAGTGCAGCCAGCAGAGCGGTGGGGACTCTACTTTCGTGAGACCACGTGCTTGCTGCGGACGCAATAAGAAGAAAACACTCCATCTGGATTTGCAGCAACGCCTCATTTCTGCTTATTAACCTCTTTGGCTGTGTGGACTTTCTGGAGAACCAGCATTGTCCTTTTGATGACAGTCATTGGGTTCACGTGCACAAGTGGCATTTTACAGCCTCCGTCTCCTCCAGGAGTGTGCTAATGGGTGGGGCAGGAGGGCATAGAGAAGTAGGAATTGTTCTTTAGAAAGGCTGTTCTTACCCACACGGCATTGCTTCCCATGTGAAAATAAAAGTGCCTGGGCTCGGGGCACCTGGGTCGCTCAGTGGGCTGAGCACCTGAGTCTTGATGTCAGCTCAGGTCATGATCTCAGGGTTCATGGGACTGAGCCCCACGTCGGGCTCTGCACTGACGGTGTGGAACCTGCTTGGGATTCTCTCTCTCCCTCTCCCTGCCCCTCCCCTGCTACCACTCTCTTTCTCTAGCAAAATAAATACATAAACTTTAAAACAGTGCGTGGGCTAAAGAACCAAAGATAAATACAAACGACTAATAAACAGAAGAAAACTGGGCAGTCTCACTAATAACCAAAACAAAGAAAAATAAAACAGTAATACCTCCATACATCACATCAAACTATAAATACTAACAATGTATGTGGCATGGTGACATGGATACTTTTCTGAGATCAGACTTAGGCGAGTTTCACCCTTCTTTTTTAATCAAATATTCTTATTTATCAACAGCTACTTAGATACAAATGAGTGTAAATGGTAATTAATATGAAAAATGAAAGGCGCCTGGGTGACTCAGTGGGTTAGGCATCCAACTTCAGCTCTGGTCATGATCTCACAGTTCCTGAGTTCCAGTCCCACGTCGGGCTCTGTGCTGACAGCTCAGAGCCTGGAGCCTGCTTTGGATTCTATGTGTGTGTGTCTCTCTCTCTCTCTGCCCCTCCCCTGCTCACTTGCTCGCTCTTCTCTCAAAAATGAATAAACATTAAAAAAATGTTAACAAAATATGAAAAATGAGTAGCAGAAAATGACATAAAGCTCCCTGTGCCCTGGAACAGTAAAATGCTCACATTATGTGAAGGTTCCAGAGAAGAGAAGGTGAGCGAGTCTCTGGTCAGTCTGGCCCCAGCGTCCCTGAGAATCATTAAGAGCCTCTTTGGGGATGTCAGTGGCAAAGGCCATGAATACTTCACGGAAGCAGTGCTCACCGCACTCGGGGCATCAGACGGAGTGTGGGTGTGGGGACATATTGGAGTCCCAGCAGGAACGGGCCTGGGGACTGGGCTGTTCTCCATTTCCTTCCACTGAGCTCACCGTAACTCACCCTTAGCCACGAGGGCAGGTCAAAAAATATCTCCATTGGGGCGCCCGGGGGGGTCAGTCGGTTGAGCATCCAGCTTTGGCTCAGGTCATGATCTTGCAGTTCGTGGGTTCAAGCCACGTGTCAGGATCTGTGCTGACAGCTCGCTCAGAGCCTGGAGCCTGTCTTCAGATTCTGTGTCTCCCTCTCTCTCTCTGACCCTCCCCTGCTCAAGCTGTCTCTCTCTCTCTCTCTCTCTCTCTCTCAAAACTAAATAAAACATTTAAAAATTTAAAAAAAATCTCTATGAGGCAAATTGAATATTCTGAACTACAAAGCACATGACTATTCAGAGCTGACGTAGGCAGCAGAGACCTCATCGGCACATGATCCAAGGAGCCCAACACAGGACTGACTCATGCAGGCGTCGTCAGATTGGGGATCCACAAACGAAGGGGTCAACAAAATATGGAAGATTTGCACGGAGTTCCATACACATGGAATATTATCCAACCACAACAAGGAATGACGCTGGACGTAGGCTGTAACATGGCAAGTGTTACAACATGGTGAATGATGCTAAATGAAACAGTGTGTTAAGTGGAGCAAGCCAGGGGTGCCTCGGGGGCTCAGTCAGTTAAGCGTCTGATCTTGGCTCAGGTCATGATCTCGCAATTTGTGGGTTTGAGCCCTGCATCGACAGCTCAGAGCCTGGAGCCTGTTTTGGATTCTGTGTCCCGCCCCTCTCTCTCTGCACCTCCCCAGCTCGCATGCGCTCGCTCTGTCTCTCTCTCTCTCTCTCTCTTTCTCAAATAAATAAACATTTAAAGTATAAATGAAACAAACCCAACACCAAAGAATGACTATTGTATGAATCTACTTCTATGCGGTCCCTAGAATTGTCAAATTCATAGAAAGAAAGCAGAATAGAAGTTACCAGATACCGGGGGAGGTGAGAACGTGGAGTTATTGCTCAGTGAGTACAAAGTTTCTGTTGACAGCGATGACAGATTTTCGAAACAGCTAGTAGAGATGCTTGTTGCACACTATGAATGTAGACTTAATTATGCCTCTGAATTATATGCTTAGAAATGGTTACATTGGGGGCGCCTGGGTGGCTCCGTCGGTTGGGCGTCCGACTTTGGCTCAGGTCATGATCTCACAGTTTGTGGGTTCGAGCCCCACATTGGGCTCTGTGCTGACAGCTCAGAGCCTGGAGCCTGCTTCAGATTCTGTCTCCCTCTCTTTCTGCCCCTCCCCTGCTCGTGCTCTGTCTCTGTCTGTCTCTCAATAATAAATAAAAATGTTTAAAAAAAAAAAAGAAATGGTTATGATGGCAAATTTTATATATATTTTACCACAATTTTTAAAATGCTTTTTAATGCAGAAAATACAAAGAGAGCGAGAGAGCACAAGGCATCAAGGTGGTGACAAGCCTGCCTCTCGTCTCAATCACACCGCTTTGACCCAGCGCCCTCCGTGTTGGACACTTGGCCAACGCTCCCCCTCCACCACCGCCTTCAGGGTCCCTCCACCTGTCTGTCTCCTTGTTGCTTGTCCTGTTTCCTGACTCCCTGTCTTTCTTGATATTCACTTTGCTATTTTGGTAAAATATAAACTATGGCAGCTTTATGAGAAATGTGTGTATGCGATATAAATTTTCCAAGACTTTGCAAATACGAAAATAAGTTTATTCTACTGTAAGATTTGATTGATAGGTCAGCTGGGTAGACAAGGGGGTTAAGAATCGTTTTCCTTCCACATTGTTGAAGGATCGCCCATGGTCTTTGAGTTTTGGGGTGGCTTCCAAGCTAAGACATCCAAAGCCAGTCTGACATCTGTCCCCGCGAATAGGACTTATTCTCTTGTATTGGGTTTATTTTATTTCTTTTCCCTGTGGTAGCTCATAGTTTGTCCTCAATGCCTTGGAATGTCATGATGTGACTCCATCCTGATTCGGGGTAAATTCATGAGCCCCTTTCATTCTGAAACCTGTGTCTTTTCACTTTGAAATGTTGTATTGGATCAGGTTGCTTGTTTATTCTCTTTTTTTTCTCTCTTCCTACTCTGCCAACTGGTCTTCTCATTTTCTGATCTTTTTTATTTTCCATCTGTGGTCTTTTCACTCTGTTTTTGTGAGATTCCTCAACTTTATCTTTTTGATCTCTGTTCTGGGTTTTTCATTTCTAAAACATTTTTTTGAGAGAAAGAGATCAGGTGAGTGAGCATGAGCAGGAGAGGGGCAGAGAAAGAGGAAAAAAGAGAATCCCAGGCAGGCTCCACACTGTGAGCAGAGAGCCCAACATGGGGCCCAAACTCACAAACTGTGAGATCATGACCTGAGCCAAGATCAAGAGCCAGAAGCTTACCTGACTGAGCCACCCAGGTGCCCCCATTTCTAGAAGACTTCTAGTCTTCAAACAATCTTTTTTTATGGGCTGGTTTTTAAATTATTGGTTTATAGCATTCTCTGTGCAATCTGGATAGAAGCCCTTTGTCTAAGGTAAGAATTACAAATATCTACTCCCATTCTGTGACTTACATTTTCATTCTCTGAATGGTGTCCTTTGAGGAGTGGAGCTTCTAAATGTCAGTGAATTCTGATTAATCTTTTATTTCTTAATTAAGGGGTTTTGTGTGTGTGTGTGTGTGTGTGTGTGTCCTCTTTAAAAAATCTTTGCCTACTCCAAAGTCATGACAGTTCGCCTATGTTTTCTTCTCGAAGCTCTACGGCTTATTGTAGCTTTCACATTTAGACCTGTGGTCGCAGATCGGGGTTTGGTGTGGTGTGAGGTGGAGGCCAGTGTTTCTGATAGTTTGCTTTGGCCCTTTCCTTCCATGTTAGAGACTTTCTTCAGATGTCTGCTAACCCTTGTGACCTTCACATGTTTAAACATGAGGAACTAAACAATCGGTTTAGGAATTCTGTGTGTGAGGGGAGGGAATGTAAGCTAGACACACCCCAGAAAGTTCATCTGAAGTTCTGCACGTTAGTATCTCTACAGTCTTTCCCCCTGTGCCGGACAGTCTCCCGAAAGAAAATGCCTGCAGCTGCATCTGGGTGGCTCAGTCCATTAAGCGTCTGGCTTCAGGTCAGGTCATGATCTCACAGTGCATGGGTTCAAGCCCTGAATCGGGCTCTGTGCTGACAGCTCGGAGCCTGGAGCCTGCTTCAGATTCTGTGTCTCCCTCTCTCTCTGTCCCTTCTCCCACTCATGCTCGCTCACGCACGCTCTCTCTCTCAAAAATAAGTAAACATTTAAAAAATTCCTGGGGCGCCTGGGTGGCTCAGTCGGTTAAGCCTCCGACTTCGGCTCAGGTCAGATCTCACGTTAGTGGGTTCGAGCCCCGCGTCAGGCTCTGTGCTGACGGTTAGCTCAGAGCCTGGAGCCTGCTTCCGGTTCGGTGTCTCCTTCTCTCTCTGCCTCTCCTCCTCTCATGCTCTGTCTCTCTCTGTCTCAAAAATA